>CM065121.1:16370128-16477628 GCA_033026305.1 Cirrhinus molitorella | reverse complement strand
TAGTAACAGTAAATAGCAAGTCAGATGGGCATTAAAGGACATTTAAGGACATTTAACAATAAATACACAGCATAAGTTGACTTATTTGAATTGTGTATGAGTAAATATGTGACCCTGGACCACAAAATCAGTTTTAAGTAGCACAAGTATATTTGTAGCAATAGCCAAAAATACACTGTATGGGTCAAAATGATCAGATCATGTTCCATGTAGATATTTTGTAAATTTCCTACTGGAAATATATAAAAACTTTCCAGATATTTCTAGATAGGTCACCCTCAGATTGCTGCTTTTCAAATTGTTGTGTCTCGGCCAAATATTGTCTTATCCTAACACACCATACATCAATGGAAAGCTTATTTATTCATGTATAAATTGTCCCCTAAGAATATGAATGTGATGTACAGTAAATGAGCTTTTAAAGCACATCAGTGTGATAAAATGCATATAACATCTAGAGATAAACCAACATAAAAATCAGCTTGGCTACCAGCTAAGGCAGTTTAGCCAATTAGTACTTGCAAACCATTTAAGTTAAGCATATTTATGCAACAACTTTGGTCAATAGATAAGAACAAAAGAAATAAACTAAAAAAGGGATTGTGCTAGCATTGGCAAAACTGTAGACAAAACAAAACCTAGCTTTTAGCAGCACACTTGCACATGCTAATTTCTGGATCTAATTTACTGCAGATTAAATTTCATTTTACGCTGTGCAGTGGGAAGCTGACTTTTTCTGATGTTTGTTAATTTCTTGCTTGGTTTGAGATGTTAATTAGCTAAATAAATAAATCACCATTTAACTGCAGGAACAAAATATTATATATTTGATACGTTGACATTTAGTTGCTACCTGAACATTTCTTCAATCAAACCAGTTCATTTAAAACACAGGAAGTCTGTCTTTTGAAGTCACTTTAGTCGAGAGTTTTCCCATGATAAAGAGCCACCTAATAATCAAAGTGAATAATTCCTTATGCTTGGGTTTGTACGCTTTAAACCAATATGTTTTCCTTTTTATGACAGTATCCAGGCTTTAGGTCAGTCTAACTTTCATCACCATTTTTATTTTCATGTCGTACAAGGTGGTGATTCAAAAGTCTGAGCTGACAATTTGCGAGATGAATGGCAGTGTTAAAGCTGTGCAAACATCTGTTTGATGGCATGAAAAATGGGTACGTAAATGCAGCATGTAAAGGCAAGGAAGAACAGACAGAGAGAAAGATCAGAATCTATGAGTAGAGACTGAATTCGACTGCCTGCCAGGTTGTTTTAAAAGTCAACCACCTTAGATATATCTGCGTTCAAAAACTTCCGGCCATACAGTGAAGTAAACACACACACAACCCTCATTTGCTTCAAAAACCACAGCTAGTTGTGTGCTGTCAGGGCTGGGAATTCAAAATAACCCTGTCTCTGTTTTTATTAACCATATCCTTACTGCCCCCTGCTGGTCAGGCTGTGTTTTACACTTACCCTTGAGCTTGGTGTTTCATGCAAGAGAGTTTCTCTCCATGGATTGTCAGATTTCGAAGACAGTAGGTGTTTATACATGTGTATGTGTGTGTGTGCACTACTTTGCCCTCCGTATCCACTTGCGGGAAACCGCTGAAAAATTCCCTGGCTTCGTCCAGGACTTTAACAGCTCCCTACAGAAGCACAGCCAAACTTCCCCCTGATTTCAATGAGGGACCACACACCCAGATCAATCCTAGAATGCCAGGGAAGACTGATTGACAGGAAATAGAGGCAGATGGCTCTCACAGCTACGCGTCGGTGCAATGCTAAGCGACATAACTCTTCAGAAAGCGCCACCATGATCCAAGGGCAATAAATCTGCCACTGCATTGATTCCTCACCCATCTGTGAGAACTTTAACTGATACCCATAAGCAAAACACTGTCTAAGAACAGACGAAGTTATTCTGTTTACTAGCCTTAACCTTTTCGGTAACTTACATTCTGAATTTCCCAAACTTTAACAATCATCAGTCAAATGTTCTGCATTTTCACCACATGGCACTTTACTAAAAGGTCTTGTTTACTCTACTCACCAAAACACTTGATGTCCTGTATAATGCGGCCACCCGAAGGTTTAAAAAGAAGCATGTTCTGATTGGTCTTCAAGTAAGAAAGGTCATTCAGTAAGCACAAGTACTCTTCTGCACCAATAATTCAGAACAGATGCAACCGGCAGACAGTTGAACGGTGACCAATGCTTTGTTTATTACCAGGGTGCGACCAGGAAAGAGAAATAACACTAGCAAGAACTGTATCCCGACTAATGCGTACAGAATGTGTTGATTTGCTTTCCTCCCAGCGGTTTTCCGTCACTTACAGCAAGCGGGAATTCCTAGATGTGAGTTCTTTTCTCCACAAAAACATGTCAGATTTCCTGCTGAAAGACTTGCTTATACTACCATTGGTTTTCATGATAGTCTACGTTGGTGTACATGGTGGACTAGGCCTGGTTCACATGTTTTTTAGCAGTCTGAAATAACTTTAGGGGTTGTAAATGATATTTTGTCAAAAAGGCCTTTGCAAAGAATTTTTAGACTCAGTTTTGACGATGTCTGAAATTTTGTGATGCCCATCTGCAATGTGACTGCACCTACGACATCTTCAGGTTCAGGATTGTGTGGTGCCATTTTATTTTGGTTCATTATTGGGCTTGAGCCCCTACCCCTTTAGACACCAATGCTAAAGTGTCCTTTCGGTCCCATTTAAGTGCCCCCGGGGTTCCCACCTGCCCTTGAAGAGAGGGATTTTTCCCCTGCCCCAGAAAGGGTTACTTCATTCCTGAATTAAAAGTTGTCTTCCGATATGTTCGTGTCCTTCTTTTCTCAGTTGAAAAGAAATTAAGGTGTTTGAGGAGAACATTTGAGGATATTTCTCCATGTAGTGGACTTCAAATGGGTTGAAGGTCCAAATTGCAGTTTCAATTTAGCTTTAAATGGGCTCTATACAATCCCAACTGAAGAATAAGGGTCTTATCTAGCGTCAAAAATGATGATGATGATGATAAAAATTGATATACATTTAACCACAAATGCTCATCTTGCACTAGCTTTGTGATGCACGTCTATGTCTTCACGCATTACGTAATCATGTTACGTACCTTTCCAAATTGATAATGTAATGCTTGAGCTAGTGCAAGATGAGCATTTGTGGTTAAAAAGTATACAAATGTTTATTTTTTTAGAAAATGACCAATCGTTTCTCTGCATAAGATCCTTATTCCTCAGCTGAGCCCTTTGAAGCTGCATTGAAAATGCAATTTGTACCTTCAATCCACTAATCCCGAATTAAGTCCACTATATGGAGAAAAATCGACTGAAGAAAGAAAGACATAAACATCTTGGATGACATAAGGGTGAGTAAAGTATCTGGAGTGAACTGAACTAATCCTTTTATTTTGATCTTAATAGGGCCTCATTATACAATCTGAAATGCAATCATGAAGGATGGAAAAAAAAGTCAAAGTGGTCAATGGACCTTCACCAGAATGCTTTTTCAGGTCAAGCCTAGTGGAGCCACCAACATAGGGTGGTGACATGGGATGATACTGAGGTTATACTAAGGTTATAAGATGCAAGTAGTTTGATGTAGAGGTTTTCGAAACTAAAGAAACACTGAATTTGGGTTTTTGGAAAAGCCTGAAAGCGATACGTCTGGCAGTTGAGCTGCCTTGGGCGGTGTTCAAGGGCTTGAAACAGGTTGTCTTGTCCGCAGGTTCCACTATCCGTGCCGAGCCTCAAAATGAACAGATATAGTAGACTTCAAACAGATTTGAGACACAGTTCTGCTTCTCATTATGAGGCAGGTAGAGGTGGGGTTGAAAGGGGCAATTCAGGTCTGAAGGTGTAGGATTGACCTTGTGAGTAAGAAAGATGTACGATCTAGAGGTTGTTGGGTACTTCAGAAGAGATTACGGTGATGGAATGAGTGAGGAAATGAGGGTTAGCATTAAACTGATGCATAAAGAATGGCCTAGCAAGAGAAGGTCAAAATCAAAGTGCAGAGAAGTGGAAGAGATGAATCAGGAAAAAGAGAGGAAAAAAGGGAAAGTTAGACATGACTGACAGGTAGAGGGAAAGGTGAGCGAGATATTGAGATACAGAGAGACAGACAAAATGAGGTGAAGGCAAAAACAGAGAGAGGCAATGATGGGTTCAGGGAGAGGGTGCTATACAGGAAGTGAGGAGGAACTCTGAGGACAACATTTAAGAGTGATAAATCTGTTTTAAGAAAATGAGTGCCTACAAAAAAGTTGCTATGTAGTTGCTAAGTTGACTGGTTTTTAGCACATTGGGTGGTTGCTAAGACGTTGCTAAACAGATGCTAAGATATGCTGAGCATTTTTTTCTGAGTCATTTTTAGTACTTTGCTACATGATTGCTAGGGTTATGATTAGTTGCTAAATGGAACTGTGCTCTTTTTAAATTTTTGACGTATTGTATTTGCTTTGTTGGTTGTATTTAGAGCATTTAGCGTATTGCTAAGTGTTCGCTACGGTGTTATGGGTGATTGCTAGGACATTGATGTTTGTATTTCTTCAGCCTGTTTATACAGGTAGTTGCTAGAATGCAATATGTGATTTCTAAGGCATTCCCTAAGGGAAATTAACCATGGTTTATTATAGTAAATGTGTAATAACCATGTTTTTTGGCATACTGATTACCATTTGTATAACCATAGTTTTACTACAAATACCATGGTAAAACTATGGTTAATGGGGCAAAACCATGGTTAATTTGCGGTTGTTATAGTTTAACTTGGTTTTATTTGAAGTAAAACCATGGTTGCAAGATGTTCGCTAATGTATTTTAAAGCATTTAGTTGTATTTTGAAGTTGTTAGTTCTCAGTTGCTAATTTTACTGCTACAGTGCACCTCTGTTTCAAATATTCATATTTTGATGCTATTTTATATGAACAATATGGTGTGTTGATTTATTGCTAGTTTATGATTAACATTATAGCAAAGGTTTGTGGCTAATGTTCAATTGTGAATTTTTTTATATGGCAGCAGTTCTGTATTTCGTAATGATAACAGCTTTTAGTACCACGTAAAATATATACAGTTATCAGAGTAAAGTCATAATATTTTGAGAATAAAGTCAAAATTTAGGAGAATAAATCAAAATATTTTGAGAATAAAGTTGAAACAACAACAATAAAGTCGAAATGCTTCGACAATAATGTTGAAATGTTTTGACAATAAAGTCAAAATATTTTGAGAATAAAGTCGAAATGTTTAGAAAATAAATTTGAAATTTCGAGAATAAAATGTAAATATTGTGAGAATAAAGCCGAAATGTTTAGAAAATAAATGTGAAATTACTAGATAAAGTCGAAATTTTTCGCGAATAAAATCAAAATGTTTTGAGAATAAAGTCAAAATATTTTGAGAATAAAGTCAAAATTAAAACAGTATAACCTAATTTAATGAAACAAATGTCTTACTGTAATCGTAAAGATGACTGATTGATGCTGTTTAAACTGAGGCGAATACAGCAATCTGTCAAGCCACATTAAAGAACATGAAAAACACATTGTGATAGATATAGCCTATTGTTTGTATTTCACTATAAAACTGACTAGTTTTGAAAGTTGCTCCCAATCTGGGCCATTTGAATGTGCAAAAGTCTAGATTATACTCTCAAAATATTACTCATTGTAATTGCTACAAATTAATTTTCACAATTTTGACTTTATAGTTTAAATATTTCAACTTAATTCTCGAAATATTTAAACTTTGTTCTTGTACTTTCGACTTTGACTCATAATATTTCGACTTCTCGTAATGTTTCGACTTCATGTTATTTCGAATTTATTCTCGAAATATTATGACTTTAATCTCGTAATCGTAAATTTTTTTCTAAAACGTGGCACTAAAATGCCGTCATACGTAATATTAGCGGTGGTGTATTATTCATATTAACATGTGAGTCTTTCTCTATATTAGAAATACTATATTGTATTGCTAATATTAGCAATTTTATACTCCTTAAGTTAGTCAGTGGTTTATTGCTAATATATTAGTAGTAAAGAGTTAATGTGTGCCTTCTGTTTAGTTGGCACTTCTCTATTTTCTCTCCATCTGTCTTTCTCTCTCTCTTACGCTCAAACGCAAGAAGTGACATGCTAACACGCAAGAATATTACAGCTGTCTAATGATCACAGCTGTTTGCCTCCTTTATAGCCCAACTCCATTATATCAAATACCATATTTATTTTTTGCCGTCTTGCTCCAGAAAGTCATTTTTGTCATCAAACTCCAATTTAATAGCTTTAAACACATCTCTTAATTGCACAAGTCAGCAGAGACGCATCTGTTGTGCTCTCGCATATTCACAGTAATGCGAGACACACTGATGCTTCTATTTTGAGTAAGTTCTTATTGTGCATGTGTGAATGTGAGTCCAGGACTGCGCTTTTGGATGGCAGATAAAGGGATCTGTACTGGATCGCCTTCAAACAACCACACCTCTTATATTTTGGGCCAAACAATCATTCTTTGTCTTCATCTATTTTTATATCTCACTGTATTCGATACAGTTTTATTTATCTGAAATCACTTGTACACAGTAAATTTATTAACATTCTTAAAACAAGATGAATTTAATTGAGAAATAAAACTCAGTTACATAAGGCTTTTTCAACTGGTAAATATATTTATTTTCTTACTTTAAGCATGAGTTTCATTGCATATATGTGACCCTGGACCACAAAACCAGTTATAAGGGTCAACTGTTTTGAAATTGAGATTTATACATCATAAAAAAAGCTTTCTGTTGATGTATGGTTTGCTAGGATAGGACAATATTTGGCCAAGATACAACTATTTGAAAATCTGGAATCTGAGGGAGAGAAAATGGCCTTTAAAGTTGTCCAAATGAAGTCCTTAGCAATACATATTACTAATCAAAAATGTAATTTTGATATATTTATGGTAGGAAATTTACAAAAGATCTTCATGGAACATAATCTTTATTTAATATCCTAATGATTTTTGGCATAAAAGAAAAATGGATCATTTTGACCCATACAATGTATTTTTGGCTATTGCTACAAATATACCCGTGCTTTGTAAGACTGGTTTTGAGGTCCAGGGTCACAAATTATAATTTCATATATATAAACCTATATATAAACCATAACTGAAAATATTGCTAAACAGGTCTTTTGGAGAATCTCTTTCTTTTTTTTTTTTTTTCAGAGGCTACAAACACTTCAGTGTTGTTGTTATTCATGGCGATTAGTATTTGATGGAAATCTTCTGTTTTAAGTTTAACAACAGACAGCTCATGTGTAACATCTACAATATACACACAAAAAATTCTCCAAGCTTTTCATCCAAACAGTATGCAGTTGAAAAATTGCTACTATGAGTCATGTTTCTGTGGTTTTACCATGTGGTGCAACAGTAGGCTTTGATTTATGCTGTTATTCAGACGGGGCATGAGTTCGGAGAGCTACTTTGAGTGTTTTTCACAGGTATGGAAAGAAGTCAGTCAAACACATGGATGTTGTTCACACAAACCAGTATATCTGAGAGAGAGAGTAAAACTGGCAGGTCCATTGGAATGTATTTTTTTGCTGTTGTTGTCCTTAAAACAATCATTCCAATAAAGTACTTTGAAACTGACATTGAGTAAAACTGACACAGGTGAAGAAAAAGCATTTGACCCTTTCCCTGAAACAGTGTTTAACCGACGAAGGGGTCTTTTAACGTCAAGGGCCACCAAGAGAGCAAAGACTCAATTCAATAAATGTCAACTTTAATCCATCAGGCGGTGTGAGGAATCGCGCCAGCTTGAATTGAGAGCATGGAATGTGAAGAGCAACAAATATGACCATAAACCAGAAAAATCTTTTCTGCAGCTGTAATTGCAAAATATGCTGATTATTTAGTGTAATTACAATGCATTGCATATTAACATTTGCTCCCAAATCAGGATAATTAATGCCATTAATGATTTTTAACATCATTACATTTTTGAGGCAGATGTATAGTCAATGTATAGTTTGTTTTATACAGGTTTTGTACTAATATTCTTTATTGCTTTATTCAATTAATAGTACCAAATTAACCTTCAGTTGACATTTTTATTCTTTTTTCTCTCAATTAGCAGGTTTCACTTTAATTGGTTGTAAGCCATTAAAACTTCACCATCTTTGCCAAATCAAGTCGCTAAAATCACATTTTAGAGGTAAGACTATACAGTTGACGTCAAAAGTTTACATACACCTTGGAGAATCTGCAAAATGTTAATTATTTTACTAAACCAAGAGGGATCATACAAACGCATGCTATTTTTTATTTAGTACTGACCTGAATAAGATATTTCACATAAAAGATGTTTACATATAGTCCAGAAGAGAAAATAATAGTTAAATTTAATTCATTCTTAATACTGTGTTGTTACCTGAATGATCCACAGCTGAGTTCACAAGTCCCTTGTTTGTCAGTTAAACTGCCTGCTGTTCTTCAGAAAAATCATTTAGGTCCCACAAATTCTTTTGTTTTTCAGCATTTTTGTGTATTTGAACCCTTTCCAACAATGACTGTATCATTTTGAGATCCATCTTTTCACACTGAGGACAACTGAGGGACTTTTGAACAGAATGAAGATGTGTACATTTTTCTTATTTTGCCTAAATATCTCTTTTTTTTCATTTAGTACTGCCCTTCAGAAGCTACATAGCATACTTACATATTTCCCAAAGGACAAAATAATTTCAATTTACCCTGATCATTAAATTTTGAAAGTTTTCACCCCTGGCTCTTAATGCAACGCGTTGCCTTCTGAAGCATCAGTGAGTGTTGAATGCTGAAAAACCAGAGGATTTGTTGGACCTGAAAGATTTTCTGACAAACCGCAGACAGTTTAACTGTTCAGGACAAACAAGTGATTCATGAACAACTATCACCAAAAAAAAAAAAAAACCCAGCTGTGGATCATTCAAGAAACAACACAGTATTAAGAATTTGAACTGACTCATTTTTATAAATGTAACTATTACTTCTCTTGTGGACTATATGTAAAGGTCTTTTATGTCAAATGTGTTATTCAGGTCAGTACTAAATTAAAAATAACATGTATTTTATATGATCTTATTTTGGCATAATAATTTGCAAGGTGTATACTTTTGACTTCAGCTGTATTCATTATATAAAACGAACTGTTCTAATTATTCTAATCTAATTATTCACAAAAATGTCCTGCTTTTGCATGGAGGCAATGATTTAATGCTTTGTAATTTCAACCTTATTTTTCTACATCCGAACTGTTTTAGGGAATAGGATCTTGGATATGGCAGCACTTCTTAATTTCCAGCCATCTTATAAAAACCTCTCTGCTCCAAGTCAGTTCCAGCTTAGTGAGAGGATAGCTGTAAAAAAAAAAAAAAAAAAAGAGATGGAAAGACAGAAAATGCCTGAATAATTACAGTAAAGGGGATTTAGGGATGCTACACAGCTGGTGTGATTTTGATCTGGTCCAGTTTATAGCTTATTTAAGCCAATTACTGCCCACTCGTTCTCACTGCACGCAATTCCAGTTTTTTTTTTAAATCCAATCTTTTGGACTACCTGTTTATGTCAAGTCAATCCAATTCTGAAATCCAATTCACTGTATTGCAATTCCTATGCCTTAAACGTTCCCACTTGCTCCCAAAGTGAGTTTTTTTTGAAGCAGAAAGAGCAAAATCACATCTGTGGGATGTGATGGTTGATTAGCATTCCATATTATGATTTTACATTACTCAACATACGGGTAACTCTGTGGTTAACTTCAGCAGGTGTACTGCAAAATGGAAACCTAGATGACTTTCCAGCAAAAATACATCCTAAATACACGCTAATGACGCTCTGGAAATGCACAGAGAGAGCCAGCAGTCACCACCGCTGAATCAAAAGGTTCCTCTGCGGGAAACGAAGGAGCATGAATTCAGATGCTCCTTCGCACGTTCTGTCAAGTCAATTTCCGAGGCGAGAGTCAAAAGCTGACCTTGGTGCGCGAAGCACTGGGAGTTTGGACAGTTTTGAGGGAAATAATAAAGCAGATTTGGCAGGAAACAGAGATTGACAGCTCTAATTGTGGAAAGAGAGCACCGCAGCTCAAGAACAGTGCTGTGCTCGAACCCCCTAAAAACGAGAAATGGTTGCATAATTGCGCATAATGGTTAGCGACTTCCCTGCCACACAAAATTCCACACAAAAGTCTGGAATCAACATACTTGACCCTGAAATGGCCAAAATGTCTCATTGACGAGAACATACATACCCAACCTCAACTTTTCACCCACTTCTCTTTAGATTCTCACTGCACTGATCCTGTTTTTTTGAGGTTCATGGAGGACATTCTAGAGTTCAACGGGCCTGAGAGGTCTCTTTTTGTGACTGAAAGACTCAGCTTGAATTGGGTTCCCGCAGATAAATATGTGATTCACAGTTGTTGGCCACAGACAGAGAGAGGGATTACTCACTCCATGGGAAACAGAGGCTCGGTTTTCTTGGTGGTTTGAAAGTTAAAATGGGACAGAGAGAGGAGATGAAATGAGAGCAAAAAAGTTGAATGAGACAGAGAAGTTGAGTTGAAATGAGATGGGATGAGATAGGAGAAAAACTGAGGTAAAATGAGTTACGGTGGAGAAACTGGTGGAGGAGAAATGGATGAGACAAAATAAGGGAGAAACTGGCAATAGAAAACAGCTGAGACACGAAAGAGAAATGAGATGAGGCAGAAGAGATTAGACGACAAAGCAAAATAAAAAAGAGACCAGAGAGGTAGAGAGAGATGAGACAAGACAAAAAAGTTTGAGAGAAATAGAAAAGATAAAAATGAGACTAGATTAGACAGAAACAGGGTGAGACAATATGAGAAAGGTCAAAAGAAACAGCAAGCAGATAAGAGACATGAATGAAATCAAATGAAACAAAATGGGAGAATAGAAGTGAAGAGACCAGAGACACAGAAAAAGAGAAACTGGGCAGAAGATGAGATGAGACAAGACAATAGAGACACTGACAAGAGAAATACAGTAGAGAAGATGAGACAAAATGAGAGCGAAAGAAGGAAAGGAGACTACATCAGCCCATTCCTCATGTCAACAAGGGAGGCAGGACTGTAATCAGCACCAGATGATCGGCAGCCCAAAACGGCCAAGAGTGGACTGAAAGAGAGAGACAGAGAGAGAGAGGAGTGAGCAAATACGAGAGAGAGAGAGCGAGAGAGAGAAGGAGAGGGGGGGGGGGGGGGAGGAACCCTCCTTTCCCTTGACAAGACCTCCAAAAGGAACAGGCCAGCCCGTGTTCCCAGGAGCCCCGCGGATGTAGACGCTCTCTCCTGAAGTCACCACCTGAGAATGTCTGAGACCACGGCCCACACGGCACCTCGCGTGCGAAGGGAGCCGTGTGAGTGTGTTTGTGTGTCTGCTGCAGACGCAGAGGCCCAACACTGCACCTATGCCAGACAGAGAGGAACAGAGAGAGCAAGAGAACAAGCCCTTTCCAACCAAACCACAGAGCCACAGAGTCTGGCAGTGGATCCCCGCCAACAGAATGAGGGGAAGGAGGGTGAAAATAGTGTAAAACAATAGACGAAGGCATAAAAACACACAGAGTGTACTAGGAGACGGGGAAAGGTGCTTGGGTTTGCACTCGGGTTTGGGTGGGTGTGTTGATGATTGTGTGCATGTGCTCATGTTTACAAGCACCGTAAAACCCGACGTTAAGGCCAATGTTGCATTAGAAAAAAGCTTGAAATTGCACATTTGGACATTCATGCAGATCATGGCCAAACCAAGCGACAGCAACCTACCAGCACAATACAAACGGTTTCCAGTGGCAATGCAAAAATGTAACACAATCACAGCTAATTAAAAGATGTTTAACGTAGAGTTATGAGAAGCAGGATGATAGACCAATGAAAGTTCCCAGTGGGGGGAACTACTCAGTATAAATAGAAACCTAGCAACTGACAAAGTTGGTTTAGTTTGTCAAAACTTGTGTGTTGGCAGGGCAACTCAATTTTTATTGCTTGTGTTCCATCTTAGATGCAACAATTTAGTATGGTTTAATACCCATAGCGAGCAACGGGATACAACTCTGGCTTTGACGAGCAGATTCTTGGTAAAACAACCTCAACACATTGTGCATTTACAGTGTTTGGAGGTTTGTTTGTTATTCTGAGAGTGATTCCAGGGTTGTGGCACCCAATTTCGAGTTCAAGACCATGTTTTCTAAACTACTCAAGATCAGCTCATTCAAATCTGAGTCCAAGACTATATTTTCAGGAGCATTTGGACTCGGCCTAGTCTTAAACTTGGACTTAAATGAGCTGGTCTCAACTAGTCATAAAAATTTGGTTTTGGTCATGGGCTTGAACTTGATACAGATTTGAGACAGAGTCCAGTCTTGTCTGCACTCGAGTACTACAAATCTGGTGCTGTGTTCCAGGGTTGTATGACCCAAGTCTGAGCCTAACACCATGTTTTCTATGACTTGAGCAAGACCAGCTCATGCAAATCTGAGTTTTATGACTAGTCAAGATCAGCTTAATCAAATTTGAGTCCACGGCCATATTTTTAGGAGCATTTGGCCTAGTTTTGAACTTGGACTTGAATGAGCTGATCTCGACTAGTCACAGAAAGGTTGCTCTTGGGTTTTGCGCTTAGACTTGAACTTAAGACAGTCAGAGTCCGGTCTTGTCTACACTCGAGTACTACAAATCTGATGCAGTGTTCCAGGGTTGTACCACCCAAGTCCAAGACCATGTTGAGTTTAAGGCCATATTTTCAGGAGTATTTAGACTTTTGGACTTAATCTCAAAATTGGACTCAAATGAGCTGGTCTTGACTAGTCCTAAAAAATTTGCTTGGCCTCGGCCTTGGACTTGGGCTTGGACTTGAGATAGACTTGAGTCTGAGTCTGGTCCTGTCCGCAAAACTGGTGCAGTGTTCCAGGGTTGTAGGACCCAAGTTCGAGTCCAAAACCATGTTTTCTATGACTAGTCAAGATCACCTCATTCAAACCTGAGTTCTATGACTAGTCAAGATCATCTTATTCAAATTTAAGTTCAAGACTATATTTTCAGAAGCATGAAGCAGAAGCATATTTTCAGACTCTGCCTAGTCCTGAACTTGGACTTGAATGTGCTGGTCTCGACTAGTCATAGAAAATTTGGTATTGGTTTTGTTCTTGGTCTTGGACTAATCAAGGTCAGCTCATTCAAGTCTAACTTTAAAACCATATTTTTAGGAGCATTTGGACTCAGCCTAGTCTCACACTTGAACTCAAATTAGCTGGTCTTAACTAGTCATAAAAGGCATTGGCCTTTGACTTGGACTTGAGGCAGACTTGTCTGAGTGATTTAAATACTACAAAACTGGTGCAGTGAAGCATTAGCATTAACTTTTTTTGTCCTATGGTTTGTTTTCTCTTTCAGATCAATTACAATATTGCTTAGCGAGTTAGCGATTCAAAGGAATTCATTTAGCATGATGTTTGGAGTGTATAGTATAGGGTTCCTCAAATCTTGCCATGGAGGGCAATGCCCTGCAAAGTTTAACTCCAACCCTAATCAAACACACCTGAGCAAGCTCATCAAGGTCTTCAGGTTCCATAGAACAGGGATCTTCAAACTTGGGTCTAGAGAGCCGGTGAATTTGTGTCTGAATTTGCATATTTGTGTAGAGTATGTTTCTGGCCTTAGTTCATCCATTATTCATTTGTTTCAAGTGATAAGTCGAGATTTGTATCATCCTGATACAGATCTGAGCAGCTCGTTGCTACATCATTTCATGTGATTTTGTGAGAGCAAAACATGTGGGAACTCTGTACAGACACTCTGTTAAGGTTTGGCACTGGATGCAGCTGGCGCTAGAATACATTAACCAAAATGAGTTCAGCTCTAAAGACCTGAGCTAAAATAAAGAGTGGAAAATAGCAAGTTCTGGAAACAGATGCTAAATACATAGTATCAAATCACTGGTGGAAAAGAGAGGGCGAGACAGAGAACTCCTTCAAATTTATTTCTACTCTGTCTTTTAGCTTATAAGATGATGATGGCCTTCAGTGAGAGTGTATGTTCAAATATACCAGTTTTGGGGAAGCTACATTGAAACTATAGCTTGCTAAGCTATAAGCTACTCCCGATATGCAGAAGTTACTCTTACTCAAAACTACACTTGCATGCAGTTAGCTACATTATAAGTTACACTGGAGCTACTTAACATTGCAAATGTTTGTTTAGTTAAGTTTTTCATTTACTATTAGTACTAATACTAATACTAATTTACTAATAGTTTTAGTTTTAGATTTATTTTTAGTTAACGATAGTAACCTTAAGTGTTATACATGCAAATCACATCCAGAACCTCCTGTCCAACATATCTTAAATCTTAAACTCTGTCTCCCTTTAGTGCATTTCTCATAGGCAGTAAATCAAGTCCGGGATTTTTTTAGGAACATACATTGAAGCATTGATTTAATGATCTGTTTTAACATGTTTGGCTCTGAGATGAAGCAGGTGCATAAGGCATAACAGACTTTTGATGGTGTGACATGATAAAGCTGAAGACAGAGGTAAGGTTATTAATTATTTGAATTTGTTCTTTGCATTTTTCATCCTTACAGTTTTTATTTACATTTATAGCCTTTTCATTGTGCACAAAATGTATTCTTGTAACTTCATAAAATTACACTTGAACCACTGATGTCACATGGACTATTTTAACAACGTCCTTCCTACCTTTCTGGGCTTTGAACGTGTCTTCAAAAATATCTTCATTTGTGCTCTAAAGATGGAGCACAAATTAAGGTCTTGTGGGTTTGAAAATACATGAGGCTGGGTAATTATTGACAGAATTTTCATTTTTGGGTGAACTATTCCTTTAAACTGTATTGAGCATCCTGGATATTCTTCCAAATATCTTCTTTTGTGTTCCATGGATGAAAGAACGTCAAAGAGGTTTGAAATGACGTAAGTTTAGGATGAGGTTCAAATAGTTGTTTTCCCTCCAAACACAAGCATGGCGTGCCTGAAAAAATAACCATCTCCCTACGCTCTCTTTCTTGCTATTGCAGTGTTTATTTTCTCATCATACGGCTTAAGCAACTGAAATCTAATGAGATGACAGAATTATCGCTTTCAGCCATGGCAATGACCTAACAGCGCTCTCACAGCGAGTTCACAGTGAAAACACCCGGCATTCACACTCACTCTCACCTGAACGAACAATGTATTTGTCAATTCCACACCTTAAGCACACAACAGATGCAACCACACTTTGTATTAAACGCACCTAGCCAAAGTGAAACGAGTGACATCAATATTAAGACATTCTGAATTTCATGTCAATTTTTTACATTTTCACTGATATTGTTATACTTATAATCCATCCATTTTCTAAACCGATTTGGATCCCATTTGACTACCAACCGAGCCAAACCTTGCCTAGCTTCCAAGATCTGTTCTTATAATTTATAATCAAAGATTCAAAACAGAATCATCTTCATTGGTGGTCACACATATTTTACTCAAAAACACAGTCCACTCATTGTCCAACCTCACCCAAGACCGCATGACTATAATGTAAATATGCAGAGGCGT
This sequence comes from Cirrhinus molitorella, assembly GCA_033026305.1. Classification (NCBI taxonomy): domain Eukaryota; kingdom Metazoa; phylum Chordata; class Actinopteri; order Cypriniformes; family Cyprinidae; genus Cirrhinus; species Cirrhinus molitorella. Next base: position 16,462,011 of record CM065121.1, on the reverse strand, counting down.
CAAGATTTCAAGCTATTCGAGAGAATTGACAGTGAGGAATAGACTCTGGAGAGAAGGCAAAACAAATCATTTCAGACGGGATGATTGAAATCCCAACTCTGGAAGGTCTACAAACAGAACGCAAGTCTTTTGTCCGTTGACAGCAGACATAACTCCTGATCGCTCCAAAACCCTGGACGGTAATAATCCCTCGTTTATAAGATGAGGGGAGGAACTGGACAGATTTGTCTTTGAAACGTTCATTTCACGCCTACGAGGGTGCGGAGCGGCCAACAGGCATGTATGATTCATCCATGAGAGAGAATAAGCTAGCTGTTCTGAAGAAAATCTGAGTGGTGTTCAGCATGGTGCTAGGCTGCCGGGGTATTTCTGTATGGTTGCGAATGTTATTGAGTGCATTACTACAGTATGTCCTTTTGTGGATTACTTTGGACAAGTTACCCATGAAAGTTTTATAGGAATTTTTTTCAAATAACTAACAGACCAATAATCTAACAGAATTTGTACATTGGCCTTAGTCTTGGTACTTTGTCTGTCGTTCCCACACGGTGAGAATGGGATATAATCTACAACATGTTTTAACCTCAAACATCTGCCACAAATTACCGAAACAAACTGACCAGCTTTGGGGACTTAAGACAGCTGGTATAAGTCTCCATGTGCGAGTCTGCGTTGCACCATCTTGATCATTCTAATTTAATATTCAGCCCCATATTTCAATGATAAACGAGTGAAAAATGTGTTTGAAACTTTTGACATTGCTACCAATCATAAATATGAGGCACGTCTATTTCGCAGCTGTGTTTTCCCAACATCTGAAATCCCTTAAGACGCCCTACAACTCATGAGTCATGCAATACTTCACATAGACACATTAGTGCGCAAATTTTTCAGAGCGTAATGACTTAAAAATATAGAATGCTACTAGTTTATCTAGATATGTTTTGTGTGCTTTTAGTTTTGACATACAGTTGAAGGCAAAAGTTTACATACACCTTGCAGAATCTGGAAAATGTTAATTAGAAAAATCCTTCAGGTTGTTTTTTCTGCATTTTTGTGTATTTGAACCCTTTCCAACAATGGCTGTATGATTTTGAGATCTATCTTTTCACACTGAGGACAACTGAGGGACTCATATGCAACTATACAGAAGGTTCAAATGCTCACTGATGCTTCAGAAGGAAACATGGTGCAATTGAAAATCAGGGTAAATTTAACTCATTTTGTCTTCTGGGAAACATGTAAGTATATTCTGTAACTTCTGAAGGGCAGTACTAAATAAACAAAAATATGATATTTAGGCGAAATAAGAAAAATGTACACATTCTGTTCAAAAGTTTACACCCCCGGCTCCTAATGCATCGCGTTTTCATCTGAAGCATCAGTGAGCGTCCTCGGTGTCCTCGGTGTCAAAATCATACAGTCGTTGGAAAACACAAAAAATGCTGAAAAACCAAAGAATTTGTGAGACCTGAAGGATTTTTCTGAAGAACAGCAGGCAGTTTAACTGTTCAGGACAAACAAGGGACTCATGAAAAAAAAAAACACAGCTGTGGATCATTCAGGTAACAACACAGTATTGAGAATCACAGGGTCATTTTTTTATAAATTCAACTATTATTTTCTCTTGTGGACTGTATGTAAAGGTCTTTTATGTTAAATATTTTATTCAGGTCAGTACTAAATAAAAAAATTACATGCATTTTGTATGTGTGTTACATGCGCATCTTAGGAAGTTTTTTTTTTTGCTTTTAACTTACGATACACTAGCATCACTAACTCTAATACTAGCATATTTGAACATATGTGAACAAACCTCTTACCCTTAGTAAATTGGTTGTGGAAAAACTGTAGAAAAATAAAGTTAGTCATTTTGAACATGGAGATTCGATTACGGTAAGTCTGACAAAAACATTGTCAAGTCTAGTCTAGTCAAACGTCTTTGTCTCCTCAGAATACATACAGACTGAAGTACACACTCAAAGAAAAACAAAACAAACGTTAAGTGAAAGAGAGAGACAGGCAGACAGACATAAACACACTTGAGGATCAAATGTCAAACATAAGCCAAAATTAGCTCCTTACAAGTAGGTTTTATGATTCACCAGTAGATGGAGCTGTTAAATTTGTTGTCTGTTTTGATAACATCTTCATCAGAGGGCTTTAGCTAGAGTTCACGTTTTAGCTAATTTACATAAGCCCTTTCTGCTCAGTGCTTGAATATTTATCTGAGGGCTTTTAAAATTAGAAGAAACTTCTGCTTCCTGTTTAGCTCGTATAGGCTCCAGAGATTCACTGAGATGAATGGCAATATTAACGTTTAGCTTTCTCCTGGAATTACCTGTAAACTTTCTAAATACTAAACAAACATTAGATATGTAACACATTTGCTAATCAAACTAGCTGCTTTGCGTAATGGCAATTCAGTAATTTACTGAGGTAAGTGATAAATGCTACATTCCCGTCCTCAATTACCTCTCGCCTTCTCTCACCTTTTCCTTTTTTTAATGTGTCAGATGACATTTGTTTATCTAAGAGAGATTTATTGGACTGCGCTGCGCTATCGAGCGTCTTGATCTGTGAAGCATGCGCTCTGTTGCGATTTCACCATAGAGTGCTTGGCATGACGCTGCACGCTCAAACAACTGTATGTGTATTCAATTAAACCAGTTTATACCTAAGATAGACTATTAGTTTGGCTAAAACTGCAGAGAAACCAAAGATAAATCAAAACTCTGTTGATAACTCTAAAATAACAATGAAAAACAGTGTTTTTCTTTAATCGCCAGTGCTAGCTTGATTGACAGTTGCTTAGAAAGCATTACTTCTTCCTATAAAGAACTTAAGCGTTAAGTTTTCTTTACCCACCTCAAAAGACTGCCAAGACACAACTCCAAACCTAGATAACTCAAATAGTCATGTAAGTTTTACTCAAAAGCCTTTATTGTCCTTGTACCTACAGCAAAAGTATGTTTTGTTAATGTGGGCACTTGGCATTTGGAGGAGCATAAATCACACAAAAAAGCTCATATAAGTGATTTACTGCTTAAAATATGATTCATAACACAAATATGCACATTACATCAAACCTGTAATATATCTACAGCACTTCGTGATGTTAAACCTTTGAATTGAACTGTAAAAGTGTTGGGAAAAAGTCTCATGTAAAATAAACCTGATGTTTGTTGTGAATTTCTGAATAGCATATCGCCTTTGGTAAACATTTTGCTTCGAGTGAAAATCATCTTGAGTGTCGAGTTTTTGGGACAATCTGGAGCTGCGGTTTGAAAGTGAAAACATGCGCCACGTTTTCACCCAGTGTGGTCAAATATACACACATTCTGTCTTTTTACAGTTGTAAAGGCTGCAGTTCGTCATAGTTTTAGAGCAGCACATGTGGTGGGATGTAAAAGTGTGGCGCTTCTTAAAAAAAGATGTGTTTGCATGATTTTTAACATGTGCGATGAAATTTGTACAATCACTTATATAACCACTGCCTTATTTAATGCCCTGTATGAAAATGTTGGGATATTTTTGAAGAACTTGGGCTAAGTAACCTAAATGAATTAGCATTTTTGGATAAACTATGAAAACCAGTCACACCACAAAACTAAGAGCCCAAAACTCATTTCGATCTTCTGCAGCACATGCCAGACTTCATTGCCAGATTGCTGGACTTAATGGCAACAATTATTAACTGTTTTTATGTCTTTTTTCCCCCCCTAACAAAAAGTCATTTGAGCAGAATCAGGAGGGTGGCACATCATAAACAGCAATTTAACTGGTTGCTGGTTTTGTTTGTAATTAAACAAAGCCGGCTCTATGGTAACACAAGACTACATTTCCTTTCAGAAACTGCAAATATTTTGCCTGTACTGGCCAGTGGCTGTTCATTTGGAGCCACTGTTGTAAACGTACCTTGTTTGGCGAGCAAGCGCCAGCCAAGTGTTTCCTGGTAGACGAGCCTTGTGGTGTAAAAACGGCATTTTGCCAAATCAGCCAGGCGAAACAGAAAGCCTAAAGGTTTGTTTTAGCTCTCAATTAAACAAGGTGTCCTTATTATTAGTCAGCTTCTTAACTGCATTGGGCAGCAGATCTGATTATAATTAAAAACTGCTGTAATTACAAAGAAACGGTTTACATCATGCCATAAAACTGCATGGTCCATGCTATTTAAAGTTTCTGTAAATGTAATTGTACCTATTACTTCAACTCTCACACATGGGCCCTGAGGTGCACGGGTTAGTAAACGCATAGTTTTTTTTTTTTTTTTTTTACCTAAATAAAAAAAAAAACCTAAATATTGCCACAGGTTTGGTTTTTCCTCATAGTTAATGCTTGCTTTTTTTGAAGGATTTTGAAAATCAGCCAGTCTTTGACATTTATGAGGTTTGTTTTAAATGCAAAATGCAGTACTGGACTAAAAACTAAATGTTTAAATCTTAGCATAGTGGACAGCTAAAGAACCAAATTGGTTTTATATCAGTAAGCAATCAAAAAAGCAAACTAGCATTGTATCCATTAGTTCAAATGTTTAACCTAAACATTTAAAATATATTATCAACATTTTGAACAACATTTTACAGTACAATTATGGAAGCTCATAAAAAAACAGTAAATGCGACTTTTTATCTTGCTATTTTAACTTTTTTTTTGCAATTATGAGCTTATCTCACACTTCTGATTTGCAATTACTAACTCTAAGTCAGAATTGTAAGAGATAAACTTTTTGACTTGCAATTGGGAGAAAATTTGTAGGATAAAATTTGCAATTACCTTGGAATTTTAAGAAAAAATAATTCAAAAACTTGGAATTGTGAAGAAAAAGTCAATTCTCTATATCTTAAAACTGCGAGGAAATAGTTTGAATTCACAGAGGAAAAAATCATATAACTTGCTGTTTTGAGAAAAAAATTTGTGAGATAATTAGTTGAAATTATGCAAATTTTACCGATGCTACAAATAATCTGAAATGTTTCATTGAAACATTTTAAATTAAATAAAAACAATATTTTAAATAGCTTTGAAACCCATAAAAATTTGTAATTTCTTTTTTTCTCGCAATTGAGTTTATCTAGCAATTTTGAGAAGAAAAGCCAGAATTGTAAGAGGTCAACTTTTTTCTCACAATTGCAAAAAATAAAAGTCACAATTATGATAAAAAAAAAAAAAAAGATAAAAAGTCCAAATTAAATTTTTTCCATTACGAAAAAAAATAAGAAAAGTCAGAATTGTAAGAATTGCAAGAAAAAAAGTCAAGTTAAAAATTGCAATTGTCTTTTTTTATTTCAAAGGAAAAAAATAATTCAAAAATTAGTTAACTTAAAATTGTAAGATGTAAACTTGAAATTGTGAGGAGAAAAGACAATTCTGTGTTTATATCTCACAATTGCAAAAAAAAAAAAGAATGAATTCAAAGAAATAAATAATTCAAAAACATGTAAACTCAGAATTGCTAGATGTAAACTTGGAATTGTGAGGGAAAAAGTAAATTCTGTTTATACCTTACAATTGCAAAAAAAAAAAAAAAAAGTCTTAATTCAGAGGAAAAAAGTAATGTACCTGACAGTTCTGTGTCAGAATTGTGAGATAAATAGTTAAAATTACCTATTTATTTATTTTATTTTATTCAAATACTGGAAAGATGCTTCCATGTTTCATGTCCTTTTGAGTTCTTATAGCTTTGTTTATCTGAGTTGAAAAGAAATGGTGGATGGAAGCTTATTTATCAATTTAAACCAAGCTTTATTTTAATCAACAACAGTAATCACTTATTTTATGACAATGAGGTGTAACTTTAAGCATTTATTTGAAATCTAGTGGACCTCAACAACCAATCTTAAACTGAATGGGTCAAATGTTTATATAACCGTCTGAGAGGAGCATTTTGCTAATGATGTCTCTGTGTTTATATTCTCATGCTATCGCTGCTGTAAATAGACCACACAACTTTTCTCAGGGTTGGTTTCACCGGCCTGGCTGTTTTATTTGAAGGTGACTCACTGGAGTGTGACCGATGCTTTTGTGATGTTGTCCCAGGGTGTGTGTTTGTGTGTTTATGTGAATGCCCATGGGTCTGTCATTGTGTGTGTTTGCAGGGTAACCAAATCACGGCTTGAATGTCAACGTTAAACCTCAAAAGGAGAGACACCTTGCAAAAGAGGTTAAATGTTTGAGGTGACATCAATTGTGAGTTTGGACTAAACATTTTGACATTCATTTACTGTACACCCGAAGAGACCTATTATAAGACCCTAAATTGCTCATTTATTCATAGTCTTTTTTAACATTTATTCTACATTGGGCCATAAAAGTTACCTTCTAACTCCGTCTATCGTTCCTGAAAATCACCCACTGTCTTGGAAGATTTATCCCGGGTCCATTTCAGTCTCTATTTTCCCTCTCACTGCATGACTGGACTTTCAAACACCGCGCTGACAAATCGCCGCAGAGTAAACTGTGTACGGAGGGTCAGATACGGCTCCTTATGGAACAGAAAACCGCTTTGTCATTGTGTGTGAACATGCACAGACCACATGAACCTAATGAGCAATGCCTGGAAACCTCCCACACTTGCTGGCAAAGAGCCGTCGTGCTGCTCCGCTGTTTTCTTGGGGAAACATTGAAAGGAGGCTAAAGTAATATTTACACAAAAGCGGCCCACTGGGATTTCATTTCCATATTAGCTGACAAAAACACTGGAGATTAATTTACACAAACAGCTAGATTTTAGTAATGCTTGCCCATGTTTCACTCGCTGTTATGACTGCTAAGATGTTCTGAAACGTTTTAACGTGGCTTCTAGATTTAGATGGTTGCTAATATGTAGCTATGAGGGTGCTAATCTGTTCTAGGTGGCATTTAGCATGCTGCTAGGTGGTTTCTAGATGTGAATGGTTGCTAGTATTTCTGTAAAATTATGTTCTGAGAGGTGTTTAGCATATTCCTGTGAGATTGCTAAGGAGTTCTGGGTGGTTAGCAGATGTGGATGGTTGCTAAGGTGTTGCTATGGGGTTTATTATGGTATTACTAAGGAGCTCTAGGTGGTTAGCAGGTGTGGAAGGTTGCTAAAGTGTTGCTATGAGGTTTATTGTGATATTGCTAAGGAGATCTAGGTGGTTAGCAGGTGTGGAAGGTTGCTAAAGTGTTGCTATGAGGTTTATTGTGGTATTGCTAAGGAGTTCTAGGTGGTTAGCAGGTGTGGAAGGTTGCTAAGGTGTTGCTATGAGGTTTATTGTGGTATTGCTAAGGAGTTCTAGGTGGTTAGCAGGTGTGGAAGGTTGCTAAGGTGTTGCTATGAGGTTTATTACGGTATTGCTAAGAAGTTCTAGGTGGTTAGCAGGTGCGGAAGGTTGCTAAGGTGTTGCTATGAGGTTTATTACGGTATTGCTAAGGAGCTCTAGGTGGTTAGCAGGTGCGGAAGGTTGCTAAGGTGTTGCCATGAGGCTTGTTACGGTATTACTAAGGAGCTCTAGGTGGTTAGCATGTGCAGAAGGTTGCTAAGGTGTTGCTATGAGGCTTGTTACGGTATTACTAAGGAGCTCTAGGTGGTTAGCAGGAGCGGAAAGTTGCTAAGGTGTTGCTATGGGGTTTATAATGGTATTGCTAAGGAGTTTTAGGTTGTTAGTAGGTGTGAAATGTTCCTAAGGTGTTGCTATGAGTTTTTTTATATATATATAGTATTGCTAAGGGGTGTTGCTATGCGATTTTTTTTATTGTAATGCTGAAGTGTTCTAGGTGGTTATCAGGTGTGGAAGGTTGCTAAAGTGTTGATATGAGATTTATTAAGGTATTGCTAAGAAGCTCTAGGTGGTTAGCTGGTGTAGAAGGTTATTAAGGTGTTGCCATGAGGCTTATTATGGTATTACTAAGGAACTCTAGCTGGTTAGCAGGTGTGGAAGGTTGCTAAGGTGTTGCTATGAGGATTATTATGGTATTACTAAGAGGCTCTAGGTAGTTAGCAGGTGTGGAAGTTTGCTAAGGTGTTGCTTGGAGGCTTATTATGGTATTACTGAGGAGCTCTAGGTGGTTAGTAGGTGTGATTTCCTAATGTGTTGCTATTAGGTTTTTTATGGTATTGCTAAGGGGTTTTGCTAAGAGACTGTTTTTATTGCAATACTAAGGAGTTCTAGGTGTTTAACAGGTGTGGAAGGCCACTATGGTGTTGCTATGAGGTTTATTATAGTATTGTTACAGAGTTTTATTCAGTTTGTAGGTACAGATGGTTGCTAAGGTGTTGCTACGAGGTCTTTTATGGTATTGCTAAGGAGTTCTATGCTTATTGTAGGTGCATGAGGTTGCTATGGTTTTGGTATGAGGTCTTTTATGGTATTTCTAAAGAGTTCTAGGTGGTTAGTAAGTGTGGAAGGTTGCTAAGGTGTTGCTATGAGGTTTATTATGGCATTGCTAGGGAGTTCTATGTGGTTAGCAGGTGTGGAAAGTTGCTAAGGTGTTTGCCAATGTGTTGCTGTCTGGATGCTATGGTATTCAAATGAGGTTTTTAGCATATTGCTATGTGGCTGTTAAGGTATTCTAAGTGGTTGCTTAGTGGTTTCTCGGATTTTTGAGGCTTCTACTGTAGATATGGCTTGGGTCTCACCTTAAATGCAAGGAATTTTCAACCATTTTATCATCAACCAGACAAGAAGATAATAAGTCTCATCAATTATGAAAGTTACAGCACCATTATAAGCAATTATAATAAGATTTAAAAAAGAAATATATATATATATATATATATATATATATATATATATATATATACATTTCCTGAGAGACCTATTTATTCTTTGTACATCTGTTTACATTTCTGGTCAGTGTTCAAAAAGTGTCAGACCTTGATTTCAGTGAGGGACACTGTTTTGCTGTTAAGTTGTTGAAAACGGGGGCATCATACATCTTACATTGAATTGTTGAAAATATGCCAGTTTGAGAATTGAACTTGTTTTCCATTTAGATAAGTCTATGTGTGCATTTCCTGTTTGTGGGTTTTATAAACAGTGAAGTAAAAGACAATACCTGAGGTGAAGATATAGAAACCTGACTTGTAGAGCGTGACTGAAGACACCATTGCCGGCACGTCCGCAAACACACACTTCCACACACACCCACACACACACACACACACACAAAATGAGTGAGCTATTAGAAAGCAGGAAAATCAAATGTGGCGAAAACAGGCCTGAGGCACATCCTATCTGCTTACCTAAACTGACAAATTACACCTATAGCTGTGTGTTGTAGTTTACAGATGTAGCTTGGACAGCATGAGGTTTAATTTAGCATGTTCAGCCTCATTATAGCTGATGTGGTGTGAATTAATGTTTGACTAGTAATCCATCTTGTATGAATGCGGTACAAAATGATGAATGATACCTCAAATCACTCTGTTTGTTGAAGAAAGATGTTTTATTACTTTTCTTAGTGATCAAATTACGCATTTTGCCTGGCAGACAATAAAAATATGTCTTAGACTTACATTAAGGGAAAGAACATGAACCACCCACAACTGCCTAGAACAGTGACGGCTAGGCAAGTACTACTCATATTTTCTACAGAATATATAATGTTATAATGGCCTGCTATTACATATTTTTTGTACTTTCCATAATACTATCTTTAGTATACGGAATATACAAAATACTAAATTGAAGACAAACCTCTTAATTTGTCCCAAAATATTGATACATAAACTCGGATCGAAGTCTTGCCATGAGGAATGTTTGCCGAAAGTGTTTGTGTGACTGAATCTTTCCACTAACAGCCACTCACATGTCATTCCTGTCCTACGCAGCGAAACAACAGATTGATATCTTCCTGAACAGTCTACGATTTAATTCCCATTTCAGCATCAGGGGAAAAACATTTGCCAAAAAGCACTTGAGCTTCACAAAAAAACAAAACAAAAAAAGTCTAAATGTCATTGCGTTAAATTTGCAAGCAAATCCTACTAGAGTTTTCCCAGAATTAACTTCACTTCTCTGAGCCATTTTTGCAATTACTTGTAATCAACTGGTCCCAAGGTGATTTTAGGGGATGTATGAAGTCAGTTCCCCTCAAGATCACACAGGTGTAGTTCATCACATTAGCTATGAACGTCATTCAGAGTGTTTCACAACCAGAAAGTGCATTTACTGTTTGTCTTCAGTATATTTATAGCTTTATCGTCATAAACATATTATAAACAACTTGTTTTTTTTTCTGAAAAGGTTAAAAATTGGCATTTGTTTTGATATTTGGTTATGTAATGCTATGACATTGAGACATTTAGGTGTGGCTTAAGTGTGCAAACACTTATAGGCCTATAACAATAGTAACAGTAACTACAATAACCATGCATAAACATATCAAAAGCATTAAATCATAACTATTTTCGTGTGATTACAGTAAATGACCACTAATTAGCTATGTTAGCAATACTCCGATAAATCTTTATTTTATCATACACATTTCTACCCTATAAAAACATATTTTTAAAGAAATCTGCGTTTACAATAAAGAAATAACAACTCCATAGTATGCACAACTTTGCAAGTGTACCAAAGTGCAGCCGAGTGAGGGTGCAATGCCGCTTGTATTTATTTTCTCCGGTCCACCTTAAGAGCGCTCCAGCGTTTATGATTTCCTGAAAACTTTTCCAACCAATCACAAAGCGTCCAGCGTACCTGCCTAGCGCTGTCGCGCTTCTGATTGGTCGACGCTCAGAACGCTCAGCCAGTCTGCTGTTGGCAAGCGCTGTTTGGAGCCACTAGAGAATGACAGCTCGAAAAAAACAAAAAAGGAAGAAGGAAAATTTGTTCAGCTCACGCCATTGCCATTCGCTGTAACTTTCGGAAACTTTTCGCCTTCATTTTAAGCTGCTTTCGGTCTAAAGAACCGACGCCGACAGGACTTACATCTGAACTGGACATATTCGCCTCTTGTTTGTGTACATGTGAGAGGATTTACCTGAATAACGCACACTTTCATCGACATTTAAAGGAAACTGAGGGGATTTTACATGCTAGTCATATTTTAAACACTTCTCAGAGACTCAGACACACCAGACAACCATGTCGGGGGGTATCGGTATATATGCGGTCAAGAAACGGAAGAAGCCCGTTCAGAAAATGTAAGTTTTTGTGGGAACTCTCACGTTCAAGTTCAAACCTCGCTCGCGTCTTGCGCTTCAAGGTTATTTATACAATGTAACAATTTCGAACGTAACATTTTACTGTAACATTCTGACTGGAATGGAGCACGTTCCATTCAGCAAATGCTACAGTGTGGCATTTACTGTACAGAACGTTCTGAACTGTGTTTGAATGTGACTAAGTTACTTACTATATGCATATGATATCGTAAATAGAAAATGCTATATGGAATTATATCTATATCTAATATAGTTTACATATATGCCTACACAATGTTTTGGTTTGCAAAATGACTCACTGAGATGATTTCTGACATTCTTTTGAATCCCAGGAGGGTTTCGTTTACTGTTAAAGCGAACAAAAATGTCCAATTTAAAACTTAAGTTTAATTTCTGCCAAATTCACTGTGGTTTCAATGCACAACGGGTTTGTTTTCTGCCAATTGCACTGAAGACATTTGAGTCACTAAACCGAGTAAAAGCGACAACTGCTGCGATTAATTTGATGGCTGGAAACAAAGTTGTTGTACAATGATGAAAACATTGTGTTTGTTGAATCCCAAACAAAAGAAAGTCTGAATTTGACCCAGTTCTGTATCCGTCGGGACACCTTAAGATTCGGGCTTGGTGTGTATAGTTCTGGGTCTGGCATGGAAATAGTACTCTTGTATTAATCATAATCAAGTTGAGAGTTGGCGGCGCTCTCACGCGATGCTTACACGAGGGAGGGGTGAGCCGGGGGGAGTATGTTATTGTAATCTGATATAGTCTTTTTTCACATCATGAGAACACAGGGTTTTTTTTTTGTTTTTTTTTACTTTTTTGCTTTTTTTTTTTTTTACTCGCTCCCCCTCCTCAAATTAACATATTTTTAAGTCACGCAAACTCTTACGCAACTGTGGTGGAACTGGCTGAAAAGCCAAAGCATGCCTTTGAGTTGTTGTAGGAGCTTGCTGATGCTCTGCCTCCAAGATTTTGCAGATAGTTTGTTCAGGGGGAAAATGCAGTTGTTTTGGAGAATGACTTTATGGGAGCAGGCATATGCTTAACGCATCTGGTTTAGTTCTGTTGCATTGAAACGTGGATTTTGTGTCACTTCTAGAACAATAACCTTAGTTTTCTTTATCTAGAGCTTTCTCGCTTTACATTTACAGTGTTCATGTTACACATGTAGCATGTAAACACAATGGGTCACAATAATAGGGATGCCAACAAAGCACACAGTTTCATATTAAGTACTATACACTGTAAAAGCAGTGGTCTAAATATGACCAAATAGTCAAATCAAGCATGTTATTTAATATTAGTAAAATAATATTCTGCTTAATTTTATCTTCAGTATCAGCGTACCAATAAGTATATACTGTTATTTCAATAGCGGCAGTTGCATGTGTAAGAGCAAAACAAAAAAATACATTTGCTTTTTAATTTCTATTGCACAGCTAGTAACATTTTTGTTGTTATTTTTTATTATTAAGGTATCCATACTGATACATTTCATTAAATAGTTTAATTAATATATGTTTTCGATATTGCCCCTTTAAAAAATAGAAAAACCTTTGTCAGTCTGCCAATTTGGCCAGTTAAAACTTAAAAGATTAGATGTACATGGAGAATATAGCATATGCTAATATGAATTTATGGTCTAGATATCAAGTCAAAATGGCTCTTCAAGGTACCAGCTGTACATTTTCACAATGTCACAATAGGTAATCCTGCAACATAAACACTAATCTAAAGTGTGCCTTTTTGTTTTAGGTTTAAGTGTTTATTACTGATTTATATCACATAGGTTTATGGACAGGAGGGATTTGTGTGATAATTTGATGTGCACTCCATGCATTTGGCCTGCAAACTGTCCCATAAGAGTGCAGTGGCGCAGAACCCCATACCTGTTGACAGCCCCGTCAGGCCCACCCACTGGTTTATGTGTATATTATGATCGACATTGGCGCAGGAGACGGACGACCTTTGCACGGTATGTCCACACTTCAGAATGGCTTCTTACTGGAGCTTGAACTGCAGTGTGTGTTTTAGCGTGCTGATAGACGTCCAAACGAGCCAGTAGGGTGGCAAGGCGCTAAAGCAGCCAAAGACTGCGATTGACACAAAGAGGGTATTGAGAGGGAGTGTAACCAGACTCCTGGCTTCACACCACCGTAGCTGGAAGTTGGAATGCCGCAGAACAGTAGAACCTCTCTCTCTCTCTCTCTCTCTCTCTCTCTCTCTCTCTCGCTCTCGCTCTCGCTCTAAAGAACCTTGTCAAGATTTCCTCACTTCTAATCTATGCGAAAACAAAAACATAGGCGCAAGTAATGAACCGGCTAACCTCACCCTTCTGCTGAAAACAGTTGGAACTTCAACTGGAAGTTTTCAGCATCTCAACGGCAGGTTGAGAAAGTCAGCATGACGTTGAAATTGTTAGGAAAGCTAATGCAGCCTTGTTGAATTAAATCTTAATCTTAAAATCTTAAACTTTTGAACGGTAGTGTGCAAATATTTTTTCCTAGCAGTTTAATGTCGAAAACATAGGCGCAAATAATGAACCACCGAACCTCACTCTTCTATTGATGACTGGCAGTTGGAACTTCAAATGGAAGTTTTCAGCATCTCACTGTGGTTTGGGAAACTCAGCGTGACATTGAAATTGTTGGGAGAAGTAATGCAGCAAACACTAACATCTAACAGATGCCTTCAAATGAAAATAGATAGTTGTAAACATGCCAGTGTATATGGCAGTATGTCCAAATATGTAAGTTTCCTTCAAACTGCAATGTGATTTGACCTGCTTTTTTGTGTTACTGAGCAAACGGACCAACCTAAATATGTACTTTTAGAGGTTCTTTACTGGCATTGATGGTTCCACAAAGAACCTTTAACATCCATGAAACCTTTCCATGCCACAAAAGGTTCTTTATGGTGGAAAAAAGTTTCAGATTATCAAAACAATTTTGATCTTTTAAGAACTACACTCTTAAAAAGAATGGTTCTGAAAGGGTGTTTTTACAGTGATGCCGTAGAAGAACCATTTTTGGTTCCCCAAAGAACCTTTCAAGTGAACAGTTCTTAAAAGAACCAATTTAAAAAACATTTTAAAGGGGGCATTACACACACACTTTACAGTAGTACGGCATCCTTCATATATCCAAAAAGTCTTTAGTTTTCCAAAAGAAAGATACAGCTTTACGATTCTCACTGAAAACAGTCGAGCACCCGGAACTCGTACAGTGATTGGCAATTTTTTTTTTTAAGATTTATTTTTTGAAATTTTTGCCTTTAATTAGATAGGACAGATCAAATCTGACAGGAAGTGAAGCGGGAGAGAGAGAGGGGACGGGATCGGGAAAGGTCTGTGAGCCGGGACTCCAAAGCGCAATGCCACTGTATGTCGACGCACTGCCCGCTAGGCTACCGGCGCCGACCAAAAAAAAAATAAAAAATACACATACATTTGATGCTGTTTCACTTACCATCTGCAGTTCTGAATCATGACCGGGATCTTTTATAGTTGGGAGCGCTCCATCTTTCAGTATCAAACAATGTGTAAATCCAGCGTCGATCTGAGCCTTGTTTACAAAACGTTTGTCAACAAACACACTTGCAAAACTCAGTTTCTGCCCCGGAAAAACAAACTGCATCCAGTGTTCACGTAACGTTGGGTTCTTTGGGAATCTGAGTAAGGTTATCTTTGCCTTACTTCCGAAACCAAACTTCTTTAGTGACATTCTTCCCGAGTGAGCCCTGCGCAGCAGCGCATCCAAACGAAGCACGTTGATGAACCTGTTTTGACTATAAAGAACCTTTTCTGCATTTAAAAGGTTCCATGGATGTTCTTCATGGAACCACTGATCCCAATAAAGAACCTATGTTGCGTGATTTATTTTAATACTCTCCTCCCCTAAATTTTGCGTCTGAAGGGGAAACTCCTACAAATGCATATTCAATAAGGTCAGGCGCAAAAATAACTGTGTCCTTCACTGTGCACCTTTAGTAAATCCTGACAGTACTATTTTAACGCCAAAAACGGTTTGCGATGGCCCTCATTATATTGTTTTGAACCCCATTGACTTTCATTGTATGGACAAGAAAAGGTATTCTTTAAAATATCACATGTCAAGAAACAGGTTTTAAAAGCTTCTTTTGTGTTCTGCAGGAGAAAGATAATCACATATGTGAGTAGACTGTAACTAAGTTAATTTTTTAGATGAATAATCCCACTTAAAATGAGTTCTAATTGCACAAAATAGCTTATTATATTCCTCTGAGCACAACCAAATTGCAAAATGCACCCGAGCTCTGAAGTCAACAGGGTTATTAGCTTTAATTCAAACATTCTACAGACTATCATTATTTAAATACAGATTTGAGTGAATAAGGATCAGCTGGTTTGTTTGTTGCTCACATGACCGTCCTGCCTCCAGGATGATGTAAGGCCGTTTACACCCTGACAAAGCACCTCAGAAAAGGCATGTTGTTTAGGCACTGTGCCTTTGAGATGGGTAATTCTGGTGCTGGAGCTCGGGTACATTGATACAAGGCTTTGATGTGTGCTGAAAGAAATTTGGGTCAGCACCAGAGCAGAGCGTCCCTCCCTCACGGACTAGAGTTTCAGCCTGGCCGTCACTTCAAATACCCACACATCTTGTCTCGTGGAAGGTATGAGGAAAGCAGACACTCGATAATGATGCTGATGTGTCTCCGCTCGGTCAGATAACATTTGCAGCAGTGACTCAAGTGTGGTGACAGAACTGTGAAGAAAATGTGTACCCACTGACCTTAGGAACAAGGTGGTATAGCTAAAAAAAAGTTTATATTTGAACAAATATGTGTTTATTAAAAGGAACCCAGCGTGTTAGGATTCATTAAATTTAATGATTCGACTCGGAATAAGCAATAAAATCCTGATACAATGCCACATTCAGTTGCAAAAAGGCAAAAAGAAAAGCATACCTCTTAACTGCTTTGCTAACGATAAGAAGAAGAGAAAAGAATGGGAAGATGCCTGTGGACAAATAAAACTTCCTGAAGACCAGCATCTTTGTTCTCTCCACTTTAGCCCTGATGCTTTTGAGGCTTTTAGTAGATCACAGCTACTGAAAGAGCTTACAAGTGGCAGAGACAAGAAACGCTAGATGCCATTCAGGCAGGATGTAAACATGCCAACGCTTGTCATGACACCGCAGCCACTGAGGAGGAGGAGGGGGGGTTTAGACTCCTTGTGGGCAAAAAAATCCTACGCTTATTTCCATCACCACCTGTAAGCTCTTTCGGTAGCTGTGGTTATTATATCAGTATTTTATTTTCCGAGTTTGCAACTATTTCGCGTCATTGAAAGAATGGCGCCCCCCATAGTCCAAAATACGTATAACACAATGTGGATTTTCAAAATAAACTGAAGTCTTTCATGTTTTCTACTATATATTTTAGTAAGAGACATCATTTACGTTATATTACGCCATAGAAGTCTTAAAGAAGATATTTTAAAATCACTCTGATGTTTAAATTAAAAACTCAGTCTAGTCTAATGACACAATCTTTGAGAAATGTACAGTTGTGGCCAGATATTCTGAATAATTAATATATCTTGCAGCCCCAACTGACCTTCTGGGTCGCAGCAGCTGGCGCAGTGTGATGCATTGAATGCGTGCCATTGCAGCCAATTTTAGTTCTGTTCTTTTTCCGCAACTCGGGTTTTGATCCAAACCAGATGTGGTTGAGCTTCAGCTGAGGTTATCGGGTGGAAAACAACCACTGTTGGCTGAATTTCCCCGGTTCTTTCTGATCTCAGAAGTGTTTTCATGCAAAAGTTTGATAACTGAATGGGGACGACTTGAGATTGAGGTAAAAACACTACCATGAAATGTTTGGACACTCTTCGTGATCTTCAGACGCTTTTTAATAAAGAAATGAGAAGTGGGTCCAAACTTTTGACTAGTATATCAACACACAACTTTCCCTGTAACGAGGATGTGGAAAAGCAAGACAGAGATTTGCAGGAATGTACCATGGGATTTGTAGTAAAATTTTTCTCAAGCTAGATTGCCAAATGCTTTTCAGATTGTTCTTTCTCTGTGTCCTCAGTAAACCTGACTAGTAACGCAGCACATGCAGACAAAAAAACGGCCGTTGTGCAACAGTGACTGCAAACATTTTGAAACCGTCTTTCCAGTGGTTGAGTTTTCAGGACGAGTGCCAAATTTAAAAGGAAACGGAGGGAAAAGAAAAAGTCAGGATGTATAGAGAAGCAGCAAAGGGAGAGTGAAATCCACAGAGAAATGTGCATTAAAAGAGCGCGACGCAGCGAGAACAAAGAGATGAGTCTTCAGATGGTCCTCTGTGTATTCCAGGCAGCATGAGAAACCCTGTAGCATGTTGGGACCTGCAAGAGGAAAACAGTCATGATGTCATACCTCATGTGATTGGCCCAAAACACTTGTACACTAGAGGATAGAAGAAAGAATGAGAGATTTCAGATGTTCCCGCTTTAGTGATGTCTTCAATATAAAAAAATCCTTTGCCAACCTCAGCGACCGCAGTAAATGTTGGGAGGTCCACATGATCAGAACTCCAATCACTGGATCAGATGTCATTCAGGAGGAATGTTGAAGCTCTAATGCGCGATAGGACTTTCTAAACAAATAATCATGGACAATAGACAAGTAGAACAATGCCACCATGTTGGTAATTGCAAACATCGTGGAGCTGAAAACAATTAAAAGGTTTCAGTAGGAAGTTACGGTTAGTTGGTCTGTTAGTACTGCTTGTGAGGCTTTGTTGTAGGGCTGGGCTTTAAAAGATTATTTGACCATCATGACAGACCCACAAAGACCTCTGAGACCTTGCTTTATTGTCTCCATGTGTTTTGCATTTTGTTGAATTGTTTAAAACAGGACTCAAGAATATAGTTAATTGCTCTGGAAATGGTGTCACTGGAATGACGGCAACATTTAGTTTAATATTTGCTTTGTTTTAGCAGAAATATATTTTTCTTTAAAAAATGCGATTTAAGTCAAATATTTCATCTTGTATTTTCATCATATTTTTACTTTATTATACTTTTATTTTATATGGGCTTTTAATTTGCAATACTATTCGTGAATTATATAGATATAATCTAACTCCTTAAAGCACTGTTGACAGGCAAATCAAAAATATTCCAAATAAATGATTATATCAGTTTACAGTTGAGGTCAAAAGTTTACATACACCTTGCCAAATCTGCAGTGCAGTTATTTTACCAAAATAAGATATTTTTTATTGAGTACTGAGCTGAATAAGATAGTTCACATGAAATATGTTTATATATGTTACACAAGAGATGATAATAGTTAAATTTATAAAAATGACCCTGTTTAAAAAGTTTACATATGCTTGATTTTGTTGTTACCTGAATGATCCACAGAGGTTTTATTTTTATTTTCTGTTTAGTGATTAGTCTAGGTGTTCATGAGTCCCTTGTTTGTCCTTAACAGTTAACCTGCCAGCTGTTCTTCAGTAAAATCCTTTAGGTCCCACAAATTCTTTGTTTTGTTTTTTTTCAGCATTTTTTGTGTATTTCCAACAATGACTGTATGATTTTGAGATCCATCTTTTCACACTGAGGACTGAGGGACTCATATGCAACTATTACAGAAGGTTCAAATGCTTACTGATGCTTCAGAAGGAAAAAAAAACAATGCATTCAAACTTTTTGAATTTGAAGATCAGGATAAATTTAACTTGTTTTGTCTTCTAGGAGACATGTAACACCTTCTGTAGCTTCTGAATGGCATTTCTGAATGAAAAAAATATGATATTTGGGCAACATAAGAAAAATATACACATCTTCATTCTGTTCAAAAGTTTTCACCCCTAGCTCTTACTTCATCGTGTTAAACTTTCGACTTAATCTGTAAATGCATTTACAAGAGAACAATAGTTCAGACAAATTGAATTGACATTAGCAAGAATCCTGCATGAATGGGCAAGTAAGTCCTGAAAAATGCACACCTAAAAGGATGGAGGCTGAAGTTTCGTTTTGAAATCAGTTTTGACTGTAAACTGTGACACATCTAGCTCTGGGATCACCAAGGAAGGCCGTTCAGATGAACGGAATCTCCTGAGAAATGAAATACTAGGTGAATCAATGCGGCGCCAACAATGACGAGCCCCTTCGTGTCATTCTAGAGATCTGGAGCTCAGGGCCGAAAGGGAAGGAAGGGGCTGAACGCGCTCTTTTGTCCCCGCAGGCTGTTTTTTCAGAGGCTAGTTTTACTTTCTTTCTGGGAAAACATAATTAGGGTCCGGCTCGGATGGCTAGAGTTACCGCTCTTAGTCTTCTGGGCTGGCAGGCAATGAAAAGGCAGTACGAGGTTGAGTTACAGTCATAGTTTTGATGGCCGTGATTCCAGTAAGAGTCCTCAAGTTTAGATAATGGGTTTTATGTCAGAGGGTAGACAGTTGCTTTAGTACTTAGACAGTAAAACTCTGTTTTTGTATTTCTGATTTGGCATTAACATGAACCCAAAAATCAGCTCTGAAGTTTTTAAGGTTTTCCTGGCAGACTGCATAGTTGCAGTGCTATTTTATGAATTAATTTGAATCTAGAGAGCAGTTTTGTTATGAAAACAGTAACTGTGAGTCTACGGCGACGATAGACTGAGCTCTGATTAGCAAAGACCTTTCAGACTATCTATGTAATCCTGCAAACATGCAGGGGAAAAGCCCTCTTAAGGTTTCAATAATTCAGTTCGGAGCTTATAAATCTAAACTCTGTTACTTCCAAGCATCACATACCGTGAAACCCCATCGTTATTTAGTTTCCTTTGTTTTTTCAGCATTCACAATAAATGAAAAGTAAAACAACAACAAAATCCTGCAGATAATGCAATGCATCTGGCGGGTTTTTGTTTTTCCAAACAGAAAAAGCCTCTTTTTTGCATTTTTTTACTCAATATTTTACACCAACCGATGTACAAAAGCAGACGATGTGAGAAAGACATCATTCAGGTACCGAAATGAGGTTGACTATGTAAAAAATCTCACATATCACCCTATATCACTACATATTTATAGGTTGCTTTCTACCAAAACAATGATAAGCCAGTTATGAATTGTTTTTATCCTTTGTGTATTATACACAGACACTCATTCTTTGCAGAATCTTGTAGTCGTCCGTGTGGAAATTTTCCATTAGGGTCATACTTATAAAGCCTTTCAAGCATTATGGCTGTCCAAAGTGGCATCACAATCCATAACAAGCAGTGTAACCCTTTTATTTTTTTCATCAATTTCTTCTTCTCATCCTCCAGACCCAAACCACCACCACCTGATGGTGTGAAATCCAACCCCTCCAAACGCCACAGAGACCGGCTGAACAGCGAATTGGACAAGCTGACCAACCTTCTACCCTTTTCAGAAGATGTCCGTGCACGGCTGGACAAACTCTCAGTGCTTCGACTCAGTGTTGGATACCTGAAGGTCAAGAGCTTCTTCAATGGTGAGATCACAACTTATTTTTTAGAGTTCGGTGATAACTTTTGTGGTTTTGTGCATTTACAACGTGGACAATTTTTCTTTTTTAGCCTAGGTCTAGTTCATGTTATTACATAATGTTTACATATTTATGGTAAAACTGTAAGCAAGGAAGAGAGGACAGAAAATGATGTGGAGAAGGGGGATCAGGAGATGTCACAAGTGGGACTGAAACTTGTGTTGCAGCATACAAGAATCACAGCTGAGTCAGAATAACTGCGCCAACTGTTAAACTCACACTCAGTGGTTGTGATTAATCATTTTTCCTAGTAAGTTTAAGTTGAATTGATTGATTTCTCAAGTCGAAAACCGTTGAAGTCCTTTTCTGCAGGCTTCTGTTTCACCCTTGATTAAATGACTGCTGGTTTTAAAAAAGCTTCTCAGAATTATGATTCATTCTCATTCCTAATGGTATTTGGTCTTCATGAATTTATGTAGCATCTTGAGTAAAGTTCTGCTAAATTTGTTTGCACAGTTTACCATAAGGTCCATGTCACATGAATAATATTCTAGAAACTTGTGACCTCAGCTGACATGTTTATCATCTCTAGAAATTTCCAAGATCACATGCTAGTCTGGTTTGGGGTCCTTAACTTACTTAACTTGCTTGACGTCATGAATTAGGCTTGGTTTTCCTTTCATTTTACTTTTTTGCTGGCTAAAAGGTTTTGTAAATAATCCATTTGTGGACATTTGTGGACATTTGTGAGTTTGGGATCTGTTTCTCCAAGGGTTTCAGATCTTTAGCCAATAAATGCTTGTTTGTTTGTGTGTCTTTAGAGAAGGCTCAGAAAAACATGTCAACATGACCTTGCAAGGAGTGACGTAGATCTTCTCATGGAATTAATCAAGTTTCTAAGAATAATGTAGAGGGGAAACCTCTAAACGGAAGGTTAAATTAGTACTGTAGTTCCCAGAACAAAACTATCCATAATGCCTGTCTATGAGATGTTGGAGTTTTTATTTTTCATCGAAATGTGTTAATGATGGATTCTGTATTGTAGTAAGGATTGTGGAGTCTTAGAAGTCCTAAAACATAAGTTATTTCAGTGACGTTCAGAATTTTTAACTGAGAAAATAAGACGGAAATAGTAGATTGAGAACAGGATATTGTCCTGAGGACAAAAAGCTGTTCTGCAGATGTAGCCCGATTTGGTGAGATGTAGATATAAAGACTTCATAACAATTGACTGGCTTATCCACTTGTCAAATTTAGATTTTGATTTGTCTTCACTAAACACGTACACAGGAAGAAAATAGCCCAGAGGACATGTGTTGCCGTCCTTTGTTATCATTTCTAGATGATTATAATATGACAAGACTTAGGCCTTGCCCTCGTGTACTTTGCCCATGTGACCTTTGCTTTAGTTTGTAACACAATATCTGGATATAGTATTGGATTTTGCCATCATAAATACTGAAGGTGGTTTCTTTCCTTGTTTAAAAAGACTTGACCACATTGACCTTTCTTCTCGTACCCGGTCTCAGGTCAGAAGTTCTTTATCTTTGACTCTGTTATCTTGCTTTTTTGAACGTGATAGTGGCAGCAAGCATGCGTCTTTTCTTGAACTCCTTGCTGAGTAAGCGTGGTAGCTATGAAGTGTATGCAGAGAATTCCATTGTAAAAAGACAAAGGGCCTTATGGGAGATATTTTGGGAGTCATCTTGGCACCATCAGTGGGCAAGGAAGACAAACAGGCAAGGTTTGGCAGAGAGAGTGCTGAATCAGACTACATGGAGTTCCTGGCACCGCTCTGGCCTCCCCACCTTGTTCTGTCATGCTGAGCCTGTCCGAACAAACATGCAGACAGATATTTGGCATGGAACTTGTCCAGTCTGGATGGGCATTTGAGAGACACAGTAATAACCCAGTGTAGACATTGTGTTTTTGCAGGACACCAGTGTCATCTCAAAGGTCTCTGACCTGTCATCATTTCACTGCCAGACTGGAACTTCCTTTTCCTCTGAGGAACTGGCCATGTATTGTGTGGAAATTCATCAAGTCTCTCCCGTCTTCTCCACCACCCTTTTACATTTTTCATTTGAAATCAGCCTCCAAACAAACAGACCCACCAAAGGCTCGACAGAGCCCCAAATGTGCCAGCCTGCTGCCCCCAGCTAAGCTTCCTTTTATTGTTCTACTAAAATAGCAACAATTAGAAACAGGCATTTGAGAGCGAGCGAGAACAAGACAGCACAGGAAAAGAGAGCAAAGCGCGTAGCAGACGGTCCAAAGAAGGAAGGTTATTTTTGACCTGCCCACAAGATTCACAGAGCACTTGTCGCTCTCGAAAGACTGGACACTGAAAAGATCAAATAAAAACATGTCTCTATGCATTTGTTTGTCAGCAACTTCCCTAGTAACCACACGTGTGAAGCACAGAAACGAGGGCAACGTGAGGCCCTACAAGTAAATGTTGTTTGGTGTTGCTGCAGTGTATGCAGCATAAATAAACTGTGACAGACAGGAAGCACAAGGTATTGTGGTAAATTCATCGTTTTGCAGGTTCTTTGAGAGAGCGAGCAAGGTAGACGGGTGATAGACGTGGTGGCAGGAAAAAGGGGAACATTGAGTGGTTCTGGTAGGTGCATCTAAACAGAGGTGCTAGACAAACTGCCCTCATCCTATCTGTATTTCCGTCATTGCTCTGTTGTTTTTAACTTCACGTCTGTGTTGAGTTGATATGGTACTCTTTTCAAAACACAAATGTACATTGAAATGAGGACTGGGTCATGTACTTCCCTTTCCATTAATAATTGCTGTAATATCAGGAAATATCATCTTGGGAACTCTTGAGCACTTCGTTGCAGTACACTGAGGAGGCTTGAATTGGCCCAAACCAAGCTATTTTCAATCCCTTTCCAACAGTATTAATTACATCAAGGCTACGAGTACAGTAACTCCTTTATCAGCTTGTCTATTTTCGTCACTAGCTATGAAATGCAGAGAGAGGCGTGCCCAGGGCTACGGATTCCACTGTGTCTGGCTTCTAGCAGGTCAGACACCGCCTTTGCAGAGAATAGATCCTCTGTTGGTGTCTTCCCATCATCCAAGACAGAAGGAGATGGAAGAACCCAGAAGGTTGCACTGAGAAAAACCACAAGATTCGGTCCCACGGTGAGATGCACAAATGGGACATTGTGTGAACTGTGTTCCCAGCATGCACTGGGGCCAGGGCATCGTTGTGTATTGATGAGGGTCAGGTCTGGAGGAGTCGCTGCATAGAATGGTCCTTGTCTGAAGTGTAATGTGGTGTGTCATTGGTCTAGCTCGGCTTTGACCTTAGGGATGAATCGTTTGGCTTCAAAACTACTTTTGCGGCGCCCAGAGTATGATGGAAAGAGGGACAGGCAGAAAGATTCCCGTAAAGAAAGGTTCATTGTTCCTTATTTTCTTGCTGTTCATCTTTGCCCTTTCAACGTTTAAACAAGTTTCTATGCCTCAACCCTGTTCAAAGCTTTTAGCCTCATCCTTGTTCGTGCTGCGAATTTCCATTGCGCACTCTCTCCTTCTGTTTTTCTAAACTGCATTTTCTGCATCTTATCTTAGTAGAGATCACCACGTTCCTGACGGTAAGTACATGGCAGGGTGAGGGTGGTAGGGCTGAGGGAGGGAAGGGTTGGTGCTTAGAGCCCTGAGGCGTTCCGGCACGCTATGGGGGCACTGCAGGTAGTGAAAACCTCCAGACCACTTGGGGTCTCTGCTTTAAAAGAAGCAGGAACTCACCTTACTCTTTTCCTGTGACATACTTGTTTGTCTGATTTTGACCCTTTTTGGGTGGAACCTTTGGTGGCTTTGTCCATCAGCTTTTCTTCTTCCTCTACAGATGCGTACAGTGTTTAGGATGTGTCTGAGTTTAAAGGATTACACAGATTGCATAAGTCCTCCCCAGAATAAGTCAGACCTCAGCAAGGCCACAAAGTGTGGCATCTTTAAGAAATGTATTTCATTTTTGATGTCAAGGCATTCTTTTCCTCATCATTTCACAACCCATTCTTGATTGGACAATTGAAAGTTTAGTTCTCCCAAAAGAAAAAGTTTGTCATTAATTACCCTCATGCTTTTCCAAACCTGTAAGACCAAATTAAGATATTTTTGATGAAATCCGTGAGCTTTTAGAGAAGGTAGTAAGGACATTGATAAAGTAGTCCACTTGACATCAGTGGTTCAACCTTAATTTTATGAAGCTACGAGAATACTTTTTGTGTGCAAAGAAAACTAAAATAACAACTTTATTCAAGAATTTCTTGTCTTACTGCATCCTTTCGGTAATGGGACCGGGGTAGACAAGTTCAGTACTAGAGAGCCACAGTCCTGCAGAGTTTAGCTCCAACCCTAAAAAAAAACTCACCTGTGCCTTAGTTATCCTGAAGACATTGATTAGCTTGTTTAGGTGTGTTTGAGTAGAGTTGGAGTTACTTGCCTACCCCTGATCTAGGTCGTTACCCCAGTTTATTAGAAAAACTTCAAGAATTGTTTCATTTACTAATTGTAAGGTACATGTTGAGGTCAGATTGTCGTTGCAGTAAAAATAAATTGAGTTAACCCTTTCTTTCTTTAACCTCCAACTGCTTGAGTAGGTTTCTTGCGTTTTGTTTGAGGAATGTGAGGGGTTGTCAAAACTTTGGTTTCTGTTTTCTTTCCTTGCTTATGACAGACGGAATGGCAGAGCAGCCAAGAAAATGGAACTTTGGAATTTTTTTTAAGCCTCAGTATTCCTGAATCCTTTCAACTCTAGTTGGACCTCTAGCACTAACACCTGATTTCATTTTTTAAGGCCATGAAAGCAACATACACTATTACACTATTGTCCTGCTTGGGGTTTTGTTTTCCCTGCCCCTATTTGTGTTTGGGTTTTTTTTTCTGTCTCCTATTGTCCTCGGTCAGAAGAGTTCGTCTGCCCTTTCTTTTGTTGATGGGAGACAAGACAGATGGACTCGGAACATCAATATTTGTGTTGGCATTAGTCAGTGGAGACTAACACCAGAGGCTTTGGAAAGTAAGAACAGAGAGAGGAAAGACGAGGGCCTCTCTACCTCCCTCGCTTCAGATGCGCAATTTGCTGTTCTTTTTACCGCCGGATGACCCGACCTGCCGCGTCTCTGAATGCGAGAGCGTGCTTTGGTCGGCCTCTCTGTTTTCGCCCTTTGATGTGAACGTTTAGTCATCAGTCTCGCCACAGAACAACAGTCCCAGCGGGGGTCTCGATTCTGAGCTTGTCATGTACAGGTTTACTTTACGCCCTGTTACTTTGATGTACTAATTCAAGAGAAAAATGCATTTATCTTCGTTTTGCAGGACTACAGGACTGGCAATGTATTAACCTTTGAAAGTTATCCTACAAACCACACTAAGAAACCACAAGTTATAGAGGTATTGTTGCGGTATTATTTAAAAGTGTAGATTGCATTTTAAACTTATGTATGGGGGTACATACGTCACGATTCAATACATACTGATGCACCATGATACCATGTACTCAGATATGGGAGGAGATAAATCAACCCACTACTTCAGTTGTCAAGAGTGCTTGTGTTTCAAATCTAGTCTGCTGTTTTTAAGTAAAGCCAATGGGTTTTTGATAGTACCTAGTTTTTTTTTCTTTTTAACTTTTTGACACAGCTACGTTCCTGAGACATACCATGATAATAAGGCTCTTTGTAGCCGTGTTGCCTAAGGTAATTCTCATTCAGGTGATGCTGTCTCTATTTATATCCTGGCACACGTAACCTCTGTTACCCAGTAGCACTCGTATGCAAACCAGGTCGCCCACTAATATGAAACCAAACTTTTCATCATTCAAATTCACAGCGTCTCTTTTTTTTGTGGCCCATTGTTTATATACCCATCTTTCTAAAGCGTGACTTGCAAGCATGGCAACTTTTTTTCTTCGCTTTTTGTCTGTCTAGCAAGTCACAACCACATGTGGTTAAAACACACTGTTTTTACACCCACTAAAAAGGAGAAATGGTAAAGCTGCAGCGCTAATCCAAATGGGGCTCTCGAGGGCTCATAACACGAAAACAACAAATGCTGCAGTGTTCCCCCACACTTGAGGTGGCGATAGCATCAACAAGCATGCCTATCAGCAACACAAGACAGAGCTTTTAAGATCATCACAGTCAAAACACAGAACTTGGCTACTCAAGTGGAGACAGGCCCAAGAATGATAAAGAGCCAGCATAACTTCTTCCTTTTGAGAGAGAAGGTTGGAAAGAAAGGTACCATAATGCCTTGGTAGTCACTGGAAATAAATCAATGTGTCAGTGCGCAAAAACAAACAAAGGCAGGATAAAATTAGAGGGAAAAATAGTCTGTGATTGGGTTGTCTTTATACTAAAATTTCATTTTAACCAATTTAATTGGGTATTGGGTAGAGTTTGTTCTCGATACTGCAAATATGATAATGCTTCCGTTTTACCATCATTTTGGTATCAAAGTACTACCACTATGATCCCTATTCCCTGACATTTTTCAGAAGTGATTAATGTGCGAGCAGTGATGAGTAATCACGTAATTCCAGGTTATAGCATTCTTCAAACAGACTGTATCATGCAGACTCAGGGCGGTAATTTCACTCGTGCGGTATGTTGCGCACAGCACCAAACAGCTTGTTTTCTTCATAGTGTGCATGAGACTCAAGTATGAATCACTAGGCTTCAGAGTTAGTGTAGATCTGCCACCAGATGTTAGCAGCTAAGCATTTTGCTGGCTTGCGGCTACTCCTCGCCTCATGCTGTGATTTTCATGGTTTTTCCCGCTAAAACACGACGCCACACAGCAAACTTGGACCCGCTCCAATAGATGTGAGCCAAGGTTAGTAGGGAAGTGGCTAGATTGAGGTGGGGTCGGGGGGATATTAAAAAATTTCATGAGTCATTTTCTTGCTATCAGTCATTTTTGCTAAAGGAAATGGCTAAACCAAAAATGCATGGTGGTTAACCCTCGGCGTTATGAAAGATTACTGTAGTAGACTTGCACAGTCACCATCTATCTGTTAAACACTGTTGTTTGTTGTATGTTTTTTCTACACGTACCGTATTGGAATATTTGAAGTAATTCTTTTCTTATTTCTTTATTTATTGAGCACTTCCACACAACCGACCATTGACCAAAGTGCTGTACAATATCTGAAAACTGTCTAAAACATAAAACACAACACTAAAACCACAATGAAATGACAGTAAATAAACTCCACAATTTCAATATAGTAACTTGGAATACACTATAAATGTAATCAAGATCATGAGATACACCACATTTCAAAGAAAACCATGGCTCTACCATGGTACATGCCCAAAATACCATTGTAAAGGTCCCCTTACATGCTAACAACAAAGTACTACCGTCATGACTGTTTTGGACAAGGTACCACAGTAATACCACCTTTTATGAAAATTAACCATGCAGATAAAACATGGTTACTGTAGTTAAACCATTGTAACCACAAATTAACCATGGTTTTGCTACACTAGCCATAGGCTACACCATGGTGTTTGTAGTAAAACTGTGGTTATACAAATTGTAATCAATGTGCCAAAACCATTGTATGTGCCCAAAATACCATGGTATTATCACAGTACTTTCTTGTAAAGAACCCTTTACATACTAACAAAAAAGTACTACCACTATGATTGTTTTGCACAAGGTACCATAGTAATACCATCCCTTATGAAAATTAACCATGGATTTACTTCAAATAAATCCAAAAAGCCAAGGTTACTATAGTTAAACCATGGTAACCAAAATTAACCATGGTCTTGCTACATTTAACCATAGTTTAATCATGGTATTTGTGGTAAAACTGTGGTTATACAAATGGTAATCAATGGGCCAAAAACTACACTTTCTTATAGTACAACCCAGGGTTCATTTTCATAAGAGATAATATTTTGGACATGTACCATGAAACTATAGTTCACTGAATTATCTGAAGTAACTTGGAATACTATATAAATAAATATATCATCCATTTATATGATTTTTATAACTTACTCCACAGTATGTTCTAAGAAAACCATGGTACATGCCCAAAATACCATGGTATTACCACAGTACTTCCTTGTAAAGGACTTTTTACACACTAAGAAAAAAAAGTACTACCGCTGTGACTGTTTTGGACAAGGTACCATACTATTGTGAAACCCTTGTGCAAAATGAACCATGGTTTTACTACAAATAAAACCCAAAAAACATGGTTATTATAGTTAAACCATGGTACCCACAAATGAACCATGGTTTTGCTACACTAACCATAGTTTAACCATGGTAACTGTAGTAAAACTTGGTTATACAAATGGAAATGAATGCGCCTAAAACTACACTGGTTGCTACACTTTCCTAAGGTATACCATGGTATTTCCAAGAATGCAATGGCACAACCAAGAATACAATGTTATTACCATAGTATTTTCTTGTAAATGATTACTTGCTCACAAAATGTTTTGTCTTATTGTCCCACCATGGATGTTTTGGTACTATAGTAATACCATGGTATTTTTACATGTACTATGGCATTTTTGAAAGTATGGATTACAGCATAAAAAACATAGTAATCCCAGTAATCAAAGTACCATGGTTGTAGTATCTGTAGTGTTAGTAGTCAGTGTTACTATAGTACATTTCTGCAGTTATTGTGACAGTGGTAAAAACCTAAGTGTATTTGCATAAGGCTGATATGCCCAACCACCAAAGTTTGTCAGTATGTCACATGATCATGTGGTGAATGTCTTGAAAGTTGGGGGGTTTTTATGATGCGTCGTGATAGCCTGAGGCGGTTAGCATGACAGCTTTTTCGATTCTTAATCCTGAACTTTGATGTGCTTACACATGTGTTGGAACGTGCACGGTTTGATCACTTGGCATCCTAACCAGGGGAAACCTGTTAGACGTGTTGCTTAATTTCCTCTGTGTACACAGGAAGTACTCTTTGTTCAGAAACAGAAGGTGAGAGAGCAAAATAAAATCTTCAAAAAACTTTGAGCAGTCTTCATTTGCTTAGCAAACTAGCACTAAACAGTACAGTACTAGCTTTGAGGTACAGTATATAGTATAGCAGGATTGTTGCAACACTGGTTGAGTATGCGTTCTCTTCGTATTGCCTGAAGGAAAACGTTTGTCAGTGTGTGCGGCAGACTGCCATACATCTGCAGTCATCAATCCACAACTTTTCTTTCTCTTCTCACCTGCATGCTACCTTTCCATCACAAAGATGTTCCTTGTCCTTTTTTTTTTTTTTTTTTATACATACGAAACTCACCTCATCCACCTCAGATTCTTCTCATTGAAGCCACATGGAGTGGACCGAAAGAGCGACCGGGATGAAAGACCTAGAGAAACTCAAAAAGGAAGGAGAGGTCTTTTGTTGGGATGATCAGCATTATCTGGGGTTTTGAAGAGGAAAAAGATGTTTCCTGATACTCTTCCACTTTGGCTCAGACCTGAAATATGGTCAAGACGTCCAAGTTCACCAGTTCCCTTCCATTTTTTTAAACATAGCTCTCAGAAATAAGGATGTGATTCTCTGACTTGCAGAAACAAAACTGTTTCAGCGCAACAGAGAAGCAAATATTATCTTTAATTTAGCTTCTGACGGTCCTGCAAGAATTGCATGGCTTGGTAAGTGTGTTTTGTAACATGGTAACTGGTTTTTACCTGGTCATTTTAAAATGTACAAGCAAACGTAGACCACCGACATACAAGCTCAGGGCAGTCAAGCTGGTTTTTGACACAAGGTCATAACACTGATTTTAGACCAGTTAGCATTTTCCAGTTCATACTAGATTTTCCCAACTTGTTTGCTTATCACTTGACGACATCAGTTGCTTTTATCCTGAGCGACTTGCAGGTTACTAATTGCAATGACGGTATATCTGAGGCATCTAGAAATTAGTCTTGTTGAGCCTAGTACTTTGCAGTACATGTGGTGACCTTGTTTCAGATTGAACCTGTAAACTTTATGCTATCACTTCAGCTTTCTCAAATTAGGCGACTTCAGAGTCGTTTCTGCCGAAGAGGCAAGGGAGGCAGTGCCTCGTCAAAATATTAAATAAGAAAAATTGCGGTACAAAAATAAAAAACGCAACATTAAAAATATTAATTCACTTGTTTCTCTAAAAAAAAAAAACATTGTCCAGCAGGTAAAATTACAGCGAGAGTCCGCGTCGATCATGCCTCCCCTGAGCCCATTGAGTTTTAAAAAAAAAACCTAAAGCGTGCAGTGGGATTAGTGGGAGGATAATTGAGAATTAATGGGGAAAAGTCACATGCGGGGATGTAATGCCTCCACCGCAATATGATTGGATGACTGGTTATGATTGGCTGTGATTCATGCGATAAATCCCACCTCTTGTTTTTGTGTGTTCTCAGCAAATCAGTGTCACCAATATTTACCGAGCTTTGTTGACTGATAACCTGAAAACTGTGCCAAAACTATAGTTTTAGTAGTTTTTAGGGGTTCAAGCACGTATCTTACGCAGGCAAAATTTTCAATTTTTTTGTTTTCAATTTTTTCGCAAAACCTGCTTTTGTGAAGTAGTTGTAGGTTTCTTACCCGATCTGAGCCAAACTAGTGCAGAAATATTCTCTGGAGAGTGAATATCAATAATTATCATTCAAAAATAGTCGAACTTAGACTTTGTTTTTCAAGGGCGTAAACGATTGTACATTGTGCGTTTTTTCTAACATGCATGCGATATTTATCATATGACAGAACTCCTCATTCCAGACAACTTTGCCTCTAGAACCACTGCTGTCAACTTTGTTAAATGATTGAGAAGACATAAAAAAACTTCTTTTCTTAGGTTTTTCGCTCAATCTGGAAAAAACAAACACTGCAGAACAATTCTCAAAGACTCTCTAGGTCAATAATTATAAAACAAAAGTCAAAATTTACCCTTTGGGAAGTTATAATGGGGTTGTTTAGAAAAGAGGCCCGTCTGAATTTACCCAAAATCCTATAAAGCCTAAAGAAAAGCTCAAAACTTCACAAAACCTGGTGTGCACATACAACAGGTCATTCTAAACAAGCATGCAAAGTTTTCAGGAGATCGAACCACAGCTGGCGATATAACCATTATAAATATTTCTATGGTAAAATGCCTGTATTTGCAAAAAAAAAAGACTTCTTAAAGAGTTCTTAAATGCCTTAAAGCACTTGAACCCCGGTAATTGCTATATATATATATATATATATATATATATATATATATATATTTATTTATTTATTTATTTATTTGTTTATCAGGAAACTTTTGTTCTTTTAACAGGAGTTTAAAAGTTCTAGGAGCAAGAAGGCCTAAAAATGACCCAGTAACATTTGTTCTGTTTTCGGTCTACATCTATAACCATCATTTTTCACACTTTAAAAACATATGTGCCAGACATTAATGGCATCATTGACAGCTTTTGTACAGCTGTCGTATAGCTTTTAACCAATAAGCTGCGTCTGCTAACTGTCACTGAATTTGCATAAACAATAAAAGCTCAATGCTTACGTGCCATAAACATTGAGCTATTGACTCCTGTCATAATATGTCAGGTTTTTACACCTAGCCTATCTATTTGTTTACAGCATCTTGTCATTAGCTTATCAGGAAGTGATCCTTCATATCGTGGGAGCGGAAAATTAGCAGATGTGTCAACACTCCGTCCCGCAGTTCTGAATGAAAGTTTACAGAGCAAGTTGACAAGGAGATTTTACTGTCTGTTTATCTGAGGTGACAAGCACTTTGGCACATTGTCAAGAAGATATCTCTGCTCTCACATTACCACCCCATTCCTACCTGCGTCCTCCGACCTTGCAGATCATCAAAACTTTTAGGTTCTCATTTTTTAGTTTTTGGTGACATAGTTTCAAACACGGTGTCAAACACAAAGTGTCAAGACGGAGCAGGTAAAAAGTCTTGAAAGTCAGTTCACTGGTTCTTCTTTATGCCAGAAGCCATGGCCAATATCTATTCATTCCTTTACGCCATTGGGACAAACAACAATGAAAGACAACAGGGTTGAATGACACTAAAACCTAAACCGAAAAAAACGAGACTCCCAGTGTGAGGGGTGTTAACGAGAAGGAAGAAAGGGGAAAAATGCGAGCGCGAGAACAATATCTGCATTGTAAGTCAAGACAGATAAAGAAAGCCCTGTGGGTGAGAGCAGTTTTCTTTGGACCTCGACAACATTTCCTGTCCGCTCGGACCCGAGAGGTCATTGGACGCCCCAGTGCGCTGTAGTTTTCTTCCGCTCCTTTCTACCACATCGTTTTCACCATTTTGCATTTTCGCCTGTACTGCGCAGGAAGAGATAGACTGTACTTCCTGTTTACAGAGGCGCATTAAGGACAAGGGCCGTATGTGCGCGCTTTTCCTTAAAAGTTTACGTGAAGCGTATCGTTTATGTTTTTGTGGTAAAATGTGTGTTTTCAGGCGCACTTTTATCCCTGCATGTGCATGTCTGTTCCTGAGACTTGTGAGTTGTATATGCGGGCAGGAAATTTTCTCGTGCATGTGTGTATGCGAGCGCACTCAGGACGTTCGGTGTGTATGTGTGTGTTTTCTGTTGGCAGTGAAGTGTCTCAGGGGAGGCAGGGCTTGCGTGAGAGCACTGTTGCAGATCTGTCAGTGAGAGGGGGCTGCTCAAGGTCTGGCGGAGTGTGTGTGTGTGTGTGTGTGTCTGCGTCGAGCTTGGATTGTTCCCCCCAAAGGGAGGGAGGGAGGGAGAGCGGGTTAAGCCAGCCCCGTCTGTCAGCATGGAGCTGCCGTTCGTATGAGTGTGTATGCGTCCTGTGTTTATCTAGGGGGCCCATGGAAGGAGCGATTGTGGACATTTTGAAAGCAAGAAGCTAGGTGAACCTTCTCATCAGAGACAAAGAGACCGAGTGGGCGGGGAAAGGTGTGTGTGTGTACACAAGTGCTTGTATGAGAGACTGAAACTGATTGTGTGTGTGTGTGTGTGTTTGTCCAACTGCAGTGTTATCTTGGCGTTGTCCTCTTTCTGTCCTCACTCACACAGCAGGATTGTCAAAACTTCCCTTTTCTTAGAACTGCACACACACACATTGACTTTTATTGTTTTATGTAAAAATAGGCCTTATTGTAAATTGATGGTGTGTGTTATATAGGTTAAATAAATGTATTATTCATTTATTTCTAAATAATTTTGTTATGCCTTTTACACTAGATTAGATTAACATTACATCCTAGATTGCACAGAAAGATGTTTGTAATCAGTTTATAACTGTACAAACTAAATTGGCACAACTGTTTAGTGAATTTGCCCCTTTACATTTGAGGCTACAGAGTAATGGAAAGTCTTTTGCACCAGATTTTTTTTTTTTGGCCACCTACGGGTTTTGACTCGTGGGCAGACAGTAGCTTTTCTGAACCCTCAAGCCATGTCACTGACTCACTGACTGATTCAGAGTGGCTCTCTAGGATAGATTTTGTAATCTGATCATTTCCTGCTCTTTAGTGTAACGATGAATTCAAGTAGGTTGTGAATAAACAATGGAAGGGTGTGTACAAGATTTTAAGTTCAACATTACATTTTCCTCAACTCAGAGAGAACGCAAATAGTACTTGCCCTGCAAGATCTGCTGCTATGATGGATAAATGTCTTAAATGATTGCTAGAGCTTTGCTCAAAAGCCCTGAGCAACCAGGTATACGAGTAGAAACTCAAGACTATGCCAGTTCTTGTTAAAACCTTAAATGTTCTCACGGATTTGACTTGCAAAACGAACTTGTATTTGCAGGCCCTAAAAGGACCTGCTCTTCTGATTATGTGTTGAAGTTCCGGTGACAAGGTCATGACAACAGCTGCCACTCAAACATCCATCTTCCTCGTAACCAAAGGCATGATCATGAATTGTTCTTATCTAGCATTCTTTGTGTTGCAGCAAGTTACAAAGCTGTCTTAGCTCAATCAACACACAGGACCTGTTGGAAGCACCTGTGCCAAGTCAACAACGACAGAATTAACAGCTTGTTTACTTCTGTCATTCAGTGCAAATTGATTGAGGAAAAAGAAACTGAGATTAACCAGCAACCCCAAACCAGAAGCCTTCTCCCAAACCTCACCTTAAAACCTCAGCCCAGTTGGTTAACTTCTAACCCCAAACCAGGCGTCTGCGCACTTGAAGGTCCTGTGGTGTGCATGCACGCACCGTATGGCAAGATGGTAAAACCATGTGATTTTGTTTCCTCTAGCCATTTGGGCCTCAAAAATTCTACTTGACCTCATTTTAAATTAAAACAGTCAAACCAAGATTGCGTCAGTGGCATGCTGCATTGCAACAGATGTGTGGCTAGGGTTAGGAATTGAATACTTGTTCATATTTTGATGATGTTATCTCAAAAGAGAAATTCTATTGAATTGTCAGTCGGTAAAAAAAGTCAAATCTAAATCAGAACTGTTTAATTCCTTGCAACTTTCAGGTATCTACCTGTAAATCCCAATGTAGAAGGGCAAGTAGAATGCCAACCATAAGCATTACATTGCTCACAATATTACATGTGGCCACGTACCTCTGCCCCTCCTCCTTTCCCATTTGCAGGTATGCCCCATTAATGCAGTTTTCATCAAGTAGAATCGCAACCATAAGCGTAAAATAGTCATACGATTCCCATTCCCATATGTGCCTCAAACACAGGAACTGCTTTCCCCTCTGCCCTTCCCAAAGGTAGGTGTGCCACACTAATGCAGTTTTCATCAGGTGTAAATGCAACCATAAGTATTAAATTGCACCCAATTTCCAGTTCAGCATGCGCCAGTGCGTGTATGAACGCCTTTCACTTTTCCCATCCCAGTGGCAGGTGTAATGCACTAATTCAGTTTTTGCCAACTAGAATCAAAATCATGAACATTAAATTCCTTATGATCCTCATTGCAAAGAACAGGAAAGGAAGTGGTCCAGCTTCAGCGAGGGTAGTGAGGAGATCTTTGCTTCATTCCAGTTTGCACATATCTTTTAATTGTGAACGTTGATCTGCCCCCAAAACATCCGGTAAAAGTGTTGCATGATAACGTGCGTCATCACTACGACAACCTTTACGCCATTGGTCCTGCTTTTTGTTCACAAAGGGCTCGTTCCCATCCAGAGATCGATCCGGGGATCAATCCCGAGATGTGTTTGGACGTGTTTGGAATGTTTAAGAACGTGCCATACATGTCTATCAGAAATCCTGTAGAATTCTACCAATCTTATGACCACTTTTTGTGTGCCACATGCATCAGACATTTAGCCAACCATCCATTGACATGACATCTGAGGCTGAGACTACATTCCCCTCTGCCCTTCCCAATAGCTAGTTATAGTTTTCGTCAAGTAGAATCACAACCATAAGCATTACATTTCACCCAATTCCCATTTCTATATGCATCTCAACTGTAGAAACCACATTTTCAATGCCCTTCCCAATGATAGGTGTGCCACACTAATGCAGTTTTCATCAGGTGGAAATGCAACCATAAGCAATTCCCAGTTAAGCATGTGCCGGTGCAAGCAGAAACGCCTTTCCCTCTTCCCATCTTAATGGCAGGTGTGACGCACTAATGCAGTTTTCACCAACTAGAATCACAACCACAAGACTGAATTCCTTATGATCCTCTTTGCAAAGAAAGGGCAAAGTAATGGTTTCCTTATGCACTTCAGCATAACAACCAATCCTGTGGGGCAGTAATGGCCTAATGGTTAGAGAGTCTAACTAACCCAAAGGTCGCAGGTTCAAGTCTTGGTACCGGCAGGGATTGTAGGTGGGGGAAGCGATTGGCCACCCTACATACACATGTATGCAAGTCCAAATCCATGTATGTGCCCCCTGTGTGAGAGGGGAAATTTAAAGGTCACTGGTTCAAGTCTCTGTGCCAGCAGGGATTGTAGGTGGGGGAAGTGAATGACCAGCGCTCTCCTCCACCCTCAATACATGTTTATGCGAGTCCTCACAAACCATTGGCCATGGAAATTGGAGTAATGGCACGTGCAGGATTTCCCAAAGCCCCTGCGTAAGAGGGGACATCTGAAGGTTGCTGGTTCTAATCTCGGTGCCGGCAGGGATTGTAGGTGGTGGGAGTGAATGACCAGCGCTCTCCTCCACCCTCAATACACGTTTATGCGAGCCCTCACAAAGCATTTGGCCGTGGGAATTGGAGTAATGGCACGTGCAGGACTTCCCAAAGCCCCTGTGTGAGAGGGGACATCTGAAGGTTGCTGGTTCGAGTCTCGGTGCCGGCAGGGATTGTTGGGGGGAGTGAATGACCAGCGCTCTCCTCCACAATCAATACCACAACTGAGATGAGACCCTTGAGCAAGGCACCGAACCCCCAAATCCCTACACCCAAAAAATGCCAACCCACCGGTCCGGGTGTGTGTGTGTGTGTGTGCGTGCACTTGGAGGGGTTAAATGCAGAGCACAAATTCCGAGTATGGGACACCATACTTGGCTACACGTCACGTCAAATTAGTCAAAGTACGATCAAAATCAGAGGTGTCAAGTTCTATTCAGTTTCCATTCCTACATGCACCCATGAGCCTCAGCTGCATGTGGCAGGTGTTCTAGACTGGTGTAGTTTCTGGCAAATCGAATCGACAGCACTAATGCAATTTTGCCCGTGTTCTTCAAAGCAGGTGTGTGTGCCCATCATTCAGACACTTCCCAACTCTTGGTGGCACCTCGATCCAGTAAGGGGCTAAAAGCTCTCCCAGCGATTGTGTTGCAATTACACAACCGTGCCATTGTTGTGCTGTTTTTGGTCTGAGGGCATGGCAGGCCTGTGCGAGCAGTTTTCCAACATGTCTGGTCGGGGGTTGCTGCAGCCGCCCGCTTTCATGTGCAGGCCTGAGGTATGTAAACAGGATACCCTGAGCCGCGCATTAAGAAAAGAAAGGCAAGGAATCATGGTGAACTTAAAAGACTTATAGCAGAAGAGAGTTGCCTGCGGAAAACCGTACTCGTTCAGACTCTTTTTCAATCGCTACCGCTTTTAATTAAGTCTATCTTTTTCTCTTTATTCACCCTCGATGGTTCAGGCAACAGCTGAAGCAGCTTGTGAACAATAAATGACCAGCTGTTGGACAGATATAAACAGCAGGCGAAATATATGGCCGCATGTTTTATTTTTGGAAGCTGCAATTATTGTTGCCTAAACGAAAGCAGACAGCCACTCAGTGAAATATGTGTCACGTTCTCTTGGCCAGAAATAAAGCGTAGAGCCCTGCCCTGTAGCTCGAAACAGGCCTTGCTTGTAGTTTACAGACTTTCTGTTGTACGTCAACATCTTTCGGCGCAATGCTCGGAACTGAAACAACAATACATAGGAAAATTCGTTGAGACCCTGTTCTTGCAGCGCCCACCTCTGTACGCATAACGCAAGGCAAAATAAGCACGACGCAGACACAATGGCGCTGCTAGATAGCGATCAACCAGGCTAGGGCGGGTAATAGAGTTTTGGTTGTTTCTTTAAGAGTAATGGCGAGGATCTCTCTCTCTCTCTTTCTTGTCCTCTCATTAAGAGCTTAAGGACGGAGGGAGGGTGAAAAATATGCATACAAATACATTTTATGCGAGTCCTCACAAGCCATTGGCTGTGGGAATTGGAGTGACGGCGCATACAGGACTTCCCAAAGCCCCTGCGTGAGAGGGGAAATCTGAAGGCAACATCTACTGGAACTAAATGTTTTCAGATTAAGATAATATTCCCTCTGCATAGCTGGCGTGTTTTAATTTCTCTCGCTCTCTCTCTCACTCTCTGTCTGTGAATGGCTATGGCTGTGTAATCTGTAGCGTCCAGATGTGGTGTTTCTTTTTGTTTTGTTTTACAGTGTTTTCCGTTCTCAGCTATCAAATCAGAAGTGTTTAAAAAGCATCCTGAAAAAAAAAAACTTGAAAATACAATAAAGTGTGTGAAAGGGATGAAAAGGGCACTAGAAATCTTCTGTAAACTTTACCTTTAAAATGAGTGTTTATTTTGAAATTTATTGGACTAATTCTCCTTAGATGTCTGTTGTAGGTCATGATGTATGCAATTTTACACTAAATGCTAAACAAATTTTGTTTTCTGTTTTTTTTCTATGTCCTGTGATGTGATGTTACCTGAAATGGCTACAGGTAAGAAAACCGTTGTTTTCTGCAAAAACAAAGCAGTTTTTAGTGCTGTGGTATGCTAGCAGTTAGCATACACTCTGTTTAGCAATGTTTGCTTGCCATGTAGTGTACCTTCATTGTTCCAACTTGGAGTCTTAATGTTCAATGGTCACATCCTGATGGAAGCAAACGGAAATATAGGTCAGCTGAATGTTTTGTATAAATATAAATGTATATATCAATATAAATGTTTACATTTGTTTAAAAATAATATAATGATCTATTTAGAAATAAACACGTATAAATAAATAACTTTATATTTAAGTTTATATAGAAATATAGAAATGTACATATATTTATAGAATTATATTTATTAAAATAAAATATATTTATAAATATAAATGTTTAAATTCTTTTAAATGTATATAAATAACATTTTTATATAGAAATGTACATCCATTATATATGACATATTTACAACTATATAAATCTATTTATATATGTACATTTTATAAATATTAAGTATATTTATAAACATAATATAATATATCCATAAATATATATGTGTGTGTGTGTGTGTGTGTGCACGCATCTATTTATAAATATTAAATATAAATATTTATATTTAAAAATGGTTTTTTTATATATATATATATATATATATATATATACACACACACACACACATATATATATATATATATATATACACACACACACACACATATATATATATATATATATATATATACACATACACACACACACACACATATATATATACATATATAAATAGCATGTATATATCTAAATATAGAAATGTACATACTTAAAATCTATTTATAGATGCATATTTATAAATATTAAATATAATTATAAATATAAATGTTTATATGTATTTAGAAATAAAATAATTCATATATATATATATATATATATATATATATATATATATATATATATATATTTAAATATCGTTTATATAAATCTAGAAAGGTTATCTATTTATAGAAGTATGTTTATAAATATGAAATATACTTATAAATGTTTATATTTATTTAGAAATGGTTTCATTTATAAATTTATAAATAAAAAATATATAACACATAGAAATGTACATCTATTTATAAATGTATATTTATAAATATTAAATATAAATGTAAATATAAAATGTGTGTGTGTGTGTGTGTGTGTGTGTGTGTGTGTGTGTGTGTGTGTGTGTGTAAAGCATGTTTATATCTAAATATAGAAATGTACATC
Organism: Cirrhinus molitorella; assembly: GCA_033026305.1. NCBI lineage: Eukaryota > Metazoa > Chordata > Actinopteri > Cypriniformes > Cyprinidae > Cirrhinus > Cirrhinus molitorella. The sequence continues at coordinate 16,422,030 of CM065121.1, read as the reverse complement.
TATTTATAGATTTATATTTATAAATATGACTTTTTTATTTTTTATTTTAATATTAGCTGAATTTTGTAATATAGACGCATAATACAAAATACACTTGAGCTACAAGTACTTTTTTGGACTTTCATCCTACGTGTGCCTCTTTTTTTATGACGAACAGGTGCATTGTGGTGCTTGTTCTGGTTCTGACTCATTATCTTACTCTTTAAAAGGACCCTTTTAAATATCCACCCAATAACTCGTAATGAAGGACAGCTGTGCACAGATGCAAGTACAAGAAAGCAAAGGGGGCTTTTTTTTACTAAGGTTTAGGTATCTTTTTTTTTTTCCTTTCTGTTTCTCTCTCACCCTCTCAGACGCGCATTTACATGGCCGTGCTTATTTAAAACAGCGAACATTTGAATGTCTGAGCTGCAGAGTGCAAAACTGCATGAAGCTTTACGAGATCCCACAGAGCGAGAGCAAAAAAAAAAGCCTTAAAGGGCCAGCGTCCTATTTCCGTAATGTAATGATATTCCGAAATGGCATGCTTGTGGAGCCCATTTGGCTTTGTTGAAAGTTTCGAAGTCACCGTTCACTTTCACTAGAACGCTAAAGCCTGATTGTTCTTTGTGAATCCTCTCCTTTATGTAAACATTGTTACACCCACCACATGTAGTGTTTCATAATGATTTGTGGAAGTGCACACACCTTTGCACAGGCCAGGAATGCGGAGAGTTGAGTCGAGGGAGGGCTAGGCCTTGTTTTGACGACGTGCGAGTAGTTCACACGGCATTCTGTAGTGTAGCGCAGTAGAATGTCATATATCTGCATTTTACTTTCAGCCTGGAGTGCCTGTACCCTGTAATTTCAGCGTAAGTCCTCGTGCGTGTGCGCGCACGTGCGCTAGGCCGCACGCCAGGACAGGCGTGTGAACGCGCCTTTGGCGGTTATTGCTCCCCAGACAAACAGATGCTGCTGAATCATTAGACGTGTGGCAGATGCACACCACACTGTTGCTCTGTTTACCTCAGCTTTTGATACAATTAACAAAGACAAAACAACAAAGGAAATACAATGGAGAACCTGACACAACTGTCAAGGATGTAGGCGTTATCCGTTTTAGACAAAAGAATGCATGTTTATTTGTTTTTGATATTTGTATTTGTACATTTTTATAGTTGACTTCATACAGTTTTATAGTTATAGCTTTTTATGTTTTTTTTTTTTTTTTTAAGTTTGTCGGGCAAATTGATTGGATGTGTTGGAATTTATAGCACGGGCGTTTTATTTAGTAGATTTTTTAAAATGTTTAATTCTGTTTAGTGGTGTATATTTGTATTTTGGGGGATATATAGACAAAGTAGTACAAGTAGTGTTTTGTATTTAATTATTTATTTTGTTTTTTTTTGTTTTTTTTTTCAAAAATAGATGATTGTTAAATTGTGAAAAAAGCTATGAATGCACTAAAATAAAAATAACAGTTTTATTGAATATTTGTTTCAACTAAATAATAAATAAATACTGTTTATTGAAGATTGGTATAAATATTTTTTTAAATAGTTTGTTTATTTATGTTAAAAAGTTTATACAAATAATAAATGATATTCAGTAAATATTTATACTTGTTATATTTGTTTATGTTAAAATGTGGTGTATATTTTTGTTTTGGGGGATATATAGACAAAGTAGCACAAGTAGTGTTTTGTATTTTTATTTATTTATTTATTGTTTTGTTTTTTCAAAAATAGATGATTGTTAAAAATTGTGAAAAAAGCTATGAATGCACTAAAATAAAAATAACAGTTTTACTGAATATTTGTTTCAACTAAATAAATAAATAAATAAATACTGTTTATTGAAGATTGGTATAAATATTTTTATTAAATAGTTTGTTTATTTTTGTTAAAAAGTTTATACAAATAATAAATGATATTCAGTAAATATTTATACTTGTTATATTTGTTTATGTTAAAATGTGGTGTATATTTTTGTTTTGGGGGATATATAGACAAAGTAGTACAAATAGTATTTTGTATTTTTATTTATTGTTTTTGGGTTTTTTTTTCAAAAATAGATGATTGTTAAAAATTGTTTAAAAGCTAGGAATGCAATAAAATAAAAATAACAGTTTTACTGAATATTTGTTTCAACTAAATAAATAAATACATACATATATACATACTGTTTATTGAAGATTGGTATAAATATTTTTTTTTAATAGTTTTATTTGTTTATTTATGTTAAAGTTTATACAAATAATTAATTGTATTTATTAAATATTTATACTTTTATTTGTTTGTTAAAATGTGTATATTTTTGTTTTTGGGGGGATATATAGACAAAGTAGTACAAATAGTATTTTGTATTTTTATTTATTTTTTGTTTTGTCTTTTTTCAGAAAATAGAAAGAGTTTTTAAAAATGTTTAAAAAGCTAGGAATTCACTAAAATAAAGTTTTATTGAATATTTGTTTCAACTAAATAAATGCATACAGGCATACTATTTATTGAAGATTGGTATAAATAAAAATTATTAAATATTAGTGTTATTTGTTTATGTATGTTAAAAAGTTTATACAAATAATAAACGATATTCAGTAAATATTTGTACTCATTTGTTTATGTTAAAATGTTTATAAAGTTATTTTAAAACTGAATTATTAAAAAATATTAAATATTGTAATTAAAATGTTATTGTGATAAATTAAACTATTTATTGAAGATTGGTGTAAAAATGTGTTTAATAAATGTTAGCATTCAGTGAACCGTTATTATTTATTCATTATTTTATTCTCATATATTTGTAGCTTTATAATTAACTGATTTAAAAAAATTTTTAGGCAAATAGATGAAATGTGTTGATGAAATTTATAGCTTGGATGTTTTATATATTACATTTTTAAAAATGTTTAATTCTGTTTAGTGGTGTATATATATTTGTATGTTTTGGGGGATATATAGATAAAGTAGTACAAATAGTATTTTGTATTTTTATTTATTTATTAAATAGATTGTTAAAAATTGGTTGGTTGGTTGGTTTAAAGAGCTAGGAATGCAATAAAATAAAAATAACAATTTTATTGAATATTTGTTTCAACTAAATAAATAAAACAATAAAATAAAAAAATAGTTTTATTTATGTTAAAAAGTTTATACAATTAATACATTATATTTAGTAGATTTTTAATTGTATTTATGTTAAAATGTTTATAAAGTTATTTAAAAACAAAATTATTTAAAAATATTAAATATTGTAAGTAAATAATGTTCAATAAATGAACATTAATAAATCATATTCTATAAATGTTTATTTACTCATTTATATTGGTAAAATGTTATTGTGATAGATTCAATTTTACTTATTTTTTTTTTTTTTTTACAAAATTTCTGTTTATACAGACACATTGTAGTGCATTTTTGAGCACTTTATTTTAACAAATATATCATTTTATTTTAACTGTGTGTGTGTGTGTGTGTGTGTTTAAATTATACAATAAAATAAAAAACAATTTACAACAAATAAAATACATTTAGAAAGATTTACCAAAAAATAAATGCCTGTTTTAAATAAATGTTTTTTTTTATTAAACGCAAGTAAATGTAATCAAATAAAAAAAGCAATATTCGATAAAGTGTGTGTGTGTGTGTGTGTGTGTGTGTGTGTGTGTGTGTGTTTAAAAAAATACAATAATATAAAAAACTATTTACAACAAATAAAATAAATTCAGATTTACCAAAAAGGAAAAAGTATTAATACAGTAAAAGAAAAGAAAATAACTTTTATTTTCAATTTATTTAAAAAAAAAATTATTTATTTAAAATTTTATTTATTTAAAATTTAAAAATGTATTTATTTTATAAAAAAAAAAATGATACTATAAAATAAAATGTACAACAAAAATAAAATTAATTTAGAAAGATTTACCAAAAAAGTAAATAAATACCTGTTATTAAACATTAAACACATATATATATATATATAGCGTGGATGTTTTATATATTCGATTTTTTAAAAAGTTTTAATTCTGTTTAGTGGTACATATTTGTATTGCCATGTATTTATTTATTTATGTCTTTGGTAATTCATGTAACTGGTTTATTCAAATTGGGCACAGTGTCTAAACGAAACTGTGTTTTAACCTGTGGTAACCTTTGCGCTGTAGGATGAGCAGGTGGGTGTGTGTGTGTCTGCGCGCACAAGTGTTTTAGTCGCCCAGAGGTTTTGTTTTAACAGGTAACTGTGTCGTGTTGCTAAGGGCGGTTGCCATGACGACCCTTAGCCTTAGTCTTAGTTCCCTCACTCAGGGGAGTTTGCAGCGGCGGTTGTTATGCCTGTGTTGTTAGCAGCATTTTTTTTTTTTTTTTTTCTCTCTCTCAGTGTATGTGTGACCGTGTTTGCTCACTCGAGCACATGACGGTTTAGTAAGTGTGACGAGCCACATAAGGGGAAGCCCCTGGCACCCTCTGCGGTCTGGGCCTTTAGTTTGAGCGCAGGGCGCAATGCGGTAGTACCCGCACACGTGGCCCATGCCCCTCTCACTACTATGGCACTTCCACTTCTGCTCAACGCCACTTCCGCTAACAGCGCCGCACAAAACCAGCGCTCAATTTGGTGTCATCAGCGACCTCATACGCGCTTTCCTAGTGACATCTGAATGTGCACACATCAAACGCGAACCTTTAACCCCAACCCACACCGTGCTCTTGTTTCGAGGAACCGTCCTCTGCTGTGCAGCGAATTTTTGACGTCACGCCCGAGTTTCCACTCTGACGCAGGAAGTGACCTGTATCAGTCTGACATTTAGCTTTGGCGACAAACTCTCACCGGGTACTTGGCAACCAACGCATCGCGATGGGAAAATTCGGGTTTGGAAGGGGCTGTGAGATTTTGATGTGATCGATATTGGTAATGTCTTTGTTGTGTGAACGCGTGGGAACGCACAAATATTTCCTTGAGCAATAAGACGCTCTGAGCTGCATGTTACTGTGATTTACCACTCGAAAAGAGTCTTCGTGCAGCTGTAGTCATCGGAAACCACTGTAATATTCAACCTCAAGTGGTTTACTGCTTGGATAAAGTGGCAACAATAGCAGTATGATAAAAAAAAAAAAAAAAAACACGCACAATAAATTGTATTTATTTATTTATTTATACACCAATGTTTACTAAACAAAAAAGCTGTTTTTGTTACTTTTATTTATTTGTTTATTTATACACACCAATGTTCAATAAAAATATATTTTAGAAAAGGTACATTTATTTATTTATTCATTTATTTATTTATTTACTTACCTACCAACAAAATTCAATAAAAAGCATTTTTTTTGGAAAGTTACAATTATTTATTTAGCTATTTATACATACATGTGTGCATACATACACACCAGTGTTCAATAAAAAAAAAGCTGGTTTTGCAAAATGTAGATTTATTTATTCCTTTATTTTTACACAAAAATGTTCAATACAAAGCTGTTTTGGAAAGTTATTTATATTTATGAATTTATTTATTTAGTTATTCACAGCAATGTTCAAGAGAAAGCTGTTTTTGGAAAATGTAGTTTTATTTATAGATTTATTTTTACACACAAATGTTCAATAAAAAGCTGTTTTAGAAAGTTATTTATATTTATGAATTTATTTATTTGTAATGTTTAAACATTAATAATAATATAATATAATATAAACAATAAAATAAACTTAATGTATTAAATATTGGTTTTAAATAAATAAATAAATACTATTTATCAAATGCAGGTAAATGTAATAAAATGAAAAATGCAGTATTTGGTAAATGTATTTATTTTTCATTTATTTACACCAGTGTTCAAAAATAATCGTTTGTTTGTTTTTATGATGCTTTTTTTTAGGTTTTTACTATTAAAAAACTGATTTTTATTAGTTATTTTCCATAAAAAAATAAAATACTATTTGTTGAACAGTTGTGTAAATAAAAATGCTTAATAAATGTAAAGGTTTTAATAAAGGTAAAAAGTTATATCGTATTTATTATTTATTTATTTATTTTTATTTTTGCACTTGTATATTTTATTTATTTATACACAACAAGCTGTTTTAGGAAATGTACTTATATTTTTTAAATTCATTCATTCATTCATTTATACACACTAACTTTAAAAACATGTTTCTGGAAAGTGATATCAATTAATTAATTAATTAATATTTAAAATTAAGAATACAATAAAATAAACATTTATTTTTTGTTTAATTAAATAAATAAATAATATTTATCAAACACAAGTAAATGTACTAAGATAAAAAAAAGTAATCAAATATTTTTTGATTTGATAAATTTCCATTTATTTATTTATTTGAATTTATTTACAAAATTTATGTTCAAAAAATATTTTTTTTTGGTTGTTTTTATGTTAAAAAAAAATTTTTTATTAAAACAGATTTATTTATTTATTTGTTTGTTTGTTTGTTTACATACACAGCCTTGTTCAATAAAAAATGTTTTTGGAAAGTTACTTATTTATAAAATATTTTGTTTATAATGCTTAAACATTATTAATACAATAAAAGAAACAAATGTATTAAATATTGCTTTTAAATAAATTAATTAATAAATACTATGTATTAAATGCAAGTAAGTAATAAAATAAAAAAAACAATATTTGATACATTTTCAATCATTTATTTATTTTTATTTACACCAGTGTTCATTTGTTAATTAGTTTGTTTTTATGTTACAGCTATGCATTTATTTCCTTTTGAAAATAGCTTGAAACACAGCTCATCCAATCAGAATTTAGAGAAACTCCCCATTATATAAAGCCCATTTTGACTTGCATTTCTTGACCTTACATGCCTCTTTACTACTCATTTGCATGACATGCAGCATGTGGGAGTGAATGACATTTCGCCTTTGGAATATATCAAGATCATATATGTATACCAAAAAACCTGTTTTGCATCTCTTCAGTTCATTTATAACAACCTGGGACGTTTTGGTATTGGTCACCACTGCTCTCTAGAGACTTCTGGGAAGCGTTCTGCGTTATTAGGAGGAACTGGGTGCGTGGGTGTGTCAGGATCCAGACTGCTTTGCAACTTTGCGGTTGGCGTTTGTCCTGACCATTGTAACTTTCACTAGTCTGAGGCCCACCAAACCAAACCACACCTACACACACACACACACACACACACACACACACACAAATACACATGTTCTCAGGGCCTGGCGATATGAGAAAACATCCACTGCAGCAGAGTGCGTGTGTGAGTCGTAAATTTGTGTGTTTCGCTCTCTCTCCAACCTTGATGAATGACCGTGTTTGGCAGGTTCCCCTGAGAAGCGGCTTTATTGCCAGTAGCGTTGCGTGTTAAGAGTTTATTTAGACGGAGAGGTCGAGGGAGGAAACGAGAGCAGTTGAGAGAGGGGGTGTTTTCATTCTAAGATGGATGGATTGGTTTTAAATGTGAGTTTGTTATGAAACAAAAACACTGTTTGTGCGCTTAGAAGGTTGCCAGCCACTTGATGATCTCACGCTGGCGGAATTCCGAAATGGTTGGTACGGTAAACGGAACTTGGAACGTTCCGTCTCCGCTTGGCGACCGATTTCCGACGGAGTTCCTAAGTGACTGTTGGTGTAAATACGGATTGTGACAGCAGTATAAACTATTAAGGAAAGTCATTTGAAGTCGTTCGCACTCATGTTTTCCTTGCTAATCTGGTGTTGTGTTTGTTTTGTAAAGTTGTCGTTTTGCTTTTTTGACGAAGCCCTAGGTGATTTTGGCTGTTGCGGGAAACAGGACCAGGAAACAGATGAGGAAAAACACCCAGGAATGAGGAGTGGGTGGATGAGGGTATTTTAGTCTGAGCTTCCCAAAGAGAATCCTTAAAATCCCCTCTTTACTCTACTTCATGGAATTCTGGTGTTTTGTATTTACATACGTCTCCCGTGGTTTTCCCCTTATGTTTTGTTGATATATATTAGGGATGAGTCATCATCTTTTTATATATGTACAGAATTTTTTTTTTATTATTATTTATTAGATTGTATTTGGATTTATTTATTTGTTTTATTAATACTGCAGTTAGGCAAGGATGCATTAAATGTATCAAAAGTGAAAAGTTTTAGTAAATATATTTTTAATATATTTAACAATATCAAAAACAAGCAAATTGTTTATTTATGAAGTAGTTTAACAATATCACAATTAATTAATACCTTATTTATTTTTTTCTAATTGTAATAACTTTTTCAATAAAACTATATGTATTTTAAATATATGTAACAATATCACAAATAAATACCTCATTTTTTTAAATAATTGTCTTATTTTATTTATAAAACTATTATTCAAAGTGCTTTTTTAAATATTTATATTTAAAATACTTACGTAATCTATTTATTGTTTGTTATTAATTTACAAAATACATTTTCAATCAATAGTTAATCAATAATTTAAAAAGTTAATAAAATACAAAAATCAAATATGTTATTTATTGATTGATTTTCAAAAAAAAAGTTTTATTTAAAAAGTTAAAAAAATAAATAAAATATGTAATATTTGTTTATTGGTTAGGTATTTGTTTTAGGTGTTTATGTGTTTTTATTGTTTGTTTGTGATATTGTTACATATATAGTATTAATTTAATAAGTTAATACAGTTATAAAAAATAATGTATTTATTTTTTTGTTTTGTTTGTGATATTGTTAAATACAGTTTTAATAAATAGTTTTATTTATTTACTGAGTTAATAAAACTATTTAAAAATATATTGTATATTTTTAATATATTTAACAATAACAAAAATAAACTAATTAGACTGTTTATTTTAAGTGGTTTAACAATATCACAAACAATAAATGAATAAATACCTTATTTATTTATTTTATAATTGTAATAACTTTAAATAAAACTATATGTAAAATCATTTAAATAAATAAAATAAGGAATCTATTTATTCATTGTTTGTGATATTGTTAAACATATTTTAAAAATGCATTTTCAATAAGATAAGATCGTTTTATTGAAACAATAAATAAATAAATCTCGATGTTAGAGGAATATGAGCGTCTCTGTTAAAAAAAAAAATACACAGCTGTGTGTTTGTTTTTTTTCTCAGAACGCGGTTTTTAATGGGGGACCCCTTCAAAACGCGATTAGGCGGTTTTTGTTGTGAAAACCTGGCAACCCTGCATTGCTGACCTAAGGCCGGAATAGCTTTTTTACTGACAGGTGAAGAAAGGAAAAGATGCCGTTTTTTATCCCTCTACTCCTAATTTGCTCTCTTTTCTTCTTTCCCGTCCTCATTTTCTCCTCTCTCCCAGCATGTCTTTATTAAACAGGTCAAGGCCAGCTCCTGCAACAATGAGCTGCTTTGTGTGTGTATATGTGTGTGTGTGTGTGTGTGTGTGTGTGTGTGTGTGTGTTTACCTGGCTGGCAGCTGCATGGTTGCAGCCGAGCTTAGGAAGAAGTGTGTGTGTGTGTTTGGAATTTACAGCTCTTTTTGAGAATGGAGCAGGACGCCGTGTGTTTGTGTGAAAGTGCTGAGTGAGAACTAAGCGGAGCCCAAGCCTTGCGTGAGGAGCGAGCGTGCGAACTTTCAACCCTGGCAGCCGCTGCCGAAGTTTTTGGGACGGCGAACGGCCCAGCGAGGGAGGAGAACAGATAGACGGGGAGGGAAAGGAGGCGGGAGAGGAAAGGGGTCGGGGAGAGAAAGGGTTTGGTTACAAAAGGATATGGAGTTTGGTAATTAAGAGCAGCAGGGAAGCGAACGGGGCGAGCGAAAGCTGCCAAGAACAAGAGAGCTCGCGTTTCAGCCGCATTTTCCATTTCGACGTGTGGTCAAGCGCGTTTCTCTGGCGCTCCTCCTTTATCTCTCTCCCCCGTTTCGTGCCACGAGGTGATTTACAGTAGAAAACGCTCGTCCGGTTGACTCAACTCCTGCCAGAACGGCAACGCATGTTGCAAAAAATGCGACGGCTTATCCGAAAAAATTCTGGGGAGATATTAATAACACGCCAAAAAGCCGAGAAACAAGACCTGACTCAACACCCGTCGATCGCGACGTTTCTGTTGGGCTCTGTTGCCAGGGCTGATACGCACTTGGCCGCGTCCCAATCCAATATCTGTCCATCTCTCGCTCGCTCTCGGAGACGCAGGCCGCTGCTTGCCCTTGTTTTGTTCTCTCGCCCGTTTGTGTTGGTTTGATGTTGGCTTTGGCTCGCAGCGCCGAGTGTAATGTTGGCCGTTTATTACTGAGTCTGCCGCGCATGTAAACTTACCTCCAGCTATGCTCGCCTGTAAATTCATGCGCGCACAGCCGAGATGCTTTTATGCCCACTTCACACACCCCTCGGCTGGCTAATCGACTGGATTGTTGTATAAACAGTTGGTTTTAGTATGCGACGTTCATTTGGATGTTTCCTTGGACGGACAGCCTTTAGGGTCATTCAGACAGAACGCGTTTTTACATTCCAATGCGCTACTTTCCCATTGTTTTTCTATGTAAACAAGCGCTTGACGGACGTGCATGACAGTTACGCTCGCGTCTTTTGCAGCGCCGCGTTTTTAAGATGCAAAAATAATGTTAAAATAATTTCAACTTTTACTCACAGCATCACTCATCAATGTCAGTTCCAAAGCAGCGGGCCAATCAGAAGAAGTCTGAGGCAGGGCAAGCTTGCTAGCTCTGTTTACATTAGCAAGTTGGCATGACAACTGTTTTAGGGCAACATGGCGGGGTGGCTATAATAACATTTATTCAAGCGATTATCACAACTTGTTCCTTAAAAAATGAGCTTGGAGAGAAATATCTCGGTCACTGAATAGATATATACTGAAAATGCCCCTTATTGTCGTTATTGCATCACGTCTCAAAAGCGAGTCTCGAGACCCTGACATTCTATGCTGCCCTTTTTTTAAAAACATTTTGGAGTGCTGCGTCTCGCGTTTTTAGACGCAAAGACGCGTTCTTTGTGAATATCCCCTAGTTGACTAGTACATTCTAAACATCTCATTTTATTCTTGAGATACATTTTAGAGTAAAATATTAGCTGTCTGGTGGAATTTGATTGGATGGTGTAAAATGCTCTTATCCAATTTTTAACCATTCTTTAATGCATTAATAGTACACAATTAAATCAAAACATTTTTGCTTTGCAATATCATGCGGCAATAAAACATTTTCAGTATGTTGATCTAAAAATATTGCTAATTAAGATTAGTTTAGTCTTTTCAAGTTGCAACATTGGCTCAACTGGTGAATCTACCCATTTATGAAACTAAGAAATTTTTAATTTATTTTGTAAATTCATCCATTTAATGTTTGTTTGTTTGTTTGTTGCATTTATTTATTTAAACCACACAGTGAAGCTACCTTTTTTGGCTTTTATTTTGTATTTTAACATTTTTTATTTTATTTTACTATTTTATTTTATTAACAGCGTACTTGTTTGTTTTATGGAAGGCCTTCCATATTGTTTTGTTTGGTTTTGAATGAGGAAAGACATGCAAACATTTAGAGAACATTTAAATTAGCATTTTATTTTATCATTTAGTTTTGTTTAAATTTTGTAGTAGTTTAGTTTAGTTTTTGTATTTATTTATTTATTTATTTATTTATTTAAATGGTTGATCTACCTTGTTTATTTAGTTGTTTGTTTTTGAACAAGGGAAGACATGTAAACATTTAGGAAACATTTTAATGTTATTTGATCATTTAATTTTGTTTTGATTTTGTAGTTAATTTGTTATGTTTTTTTTTTAGCTTGTTCTGTTTTGTTTTAACAAGGAACAAAATGCAAACATTTAGTAAATACTTTACATTTTATTTTATAATTTAAAATTGTTTTCATTTTGTAGCTGTTCATTTATACTTTTTTTTTTTTTTTTAAACCCAGGGTGGATATACCTTGTTTGTTTGTTTTTTGGTTGTTTTTTTGTATGTTTTAAACATTTAAAAAGGAAATATTGTAATTTTATTTTTAGCAGTTAATTTAATTTTGGTTTGATTGCTTGCTTGTTTTTGTATTTATTTCTTTAAAACCTACTGTGGTACTTTTTGTTTTGTTTTGTTGTTTGTAGGGTTTTTTTCTTTACAAGGAAAGACATGCAAAGGGTTTCATTTTTTATTTTATTTTATTATTTCATTTTGTAGTTGTTACTTTTTTGTTGTTTGTTTTCTTGTTTTTGTGCTGTTGATTATATGGAATTATTATTTTTTATTTTATAATTTATTTTTGTTTTAATTTTGTAATTGTTCATTTATTAATTTGTTTGTTTAAAACCAACTGGATTTACCTTGTTTGTTTGATTTGTTTTGTTATTTGTTTGTTGTTGTTTTTTTCTCTTTTGAACAAGGAAAAACATGCAAACATTTAGAAAGTATTTAATTTTTTTTTATTTATTTTGTAGTTCATTTGTTTTTTGTTTGTTTGTTTTCAAACACAAAGGCAAACATTTGGTAAATAATTTATTATATTATAGTAAACAGTTTAATTTTAGTAGCAGATTCTTTTATTTAGTTATAAATGTATTTGTTTCTTTAAAATCTGTGGTGGATCTTGTTTTGTTTAGCAAGGGAAGACATGAAAGCGTTCTGTATTTTATTATCATTTTATTAGCTGTTTTTGTTTGTTTGTTAGTTTCTTTGCAAAGTCTATCGAAACGTTTTATGAAATGTCAGACTATAGAAGTGAATCTTCAAAGACTTGTTTTCAATCTTGACCAGAATTGTCACTTATCCATTTCTCTGTCCAGAAGTCGTCTCGCCCTCTTTTTATTGTAGAACTGAAAAAAAACCCTGGTTCACCCTCTATATCTGTCCCCGCGTCTCGACAGCAGCGATTGTCCAGCTGGCTGTCTCCTTATCAGTGTAATTGCTGCGAACAAATCTCAGGATGTGGTTTTCCCATTCTGGCTGTTGAGTCACCCTAAGATCTCTGGATGGAAGAATGTCGCCCTGTTTTCATTCTTCACACACACACATTTCCTTCTTGACTCTGTTTTGGCGCCCCTTAGGCTTTTCTCTCGCTCGACCCGCAACACAGAATCAAACTCTGTCGACCTGCTGAACAAATCACCCGACCGTATCCCACCTGACCCCAAACAAACATGTGGCAACCTCAGCGAAACCACGTCAGTCTTTGCACATTTTGTTCTCGTGAGCTTCTGCTTTTTCAGGCGTCAAAGTAAACACCCAATTTCACTTCTGCACTGAAGAGTTGTTGACGGCACTTCAGTCTCACTTGCACAAAATAAAAGTTAGCTAACTGACGTTGTTTTTTGTTATTTGTGACGGTTTTTGTATCTGTTTTAGCAAGCTTGAGAAATGCCTCTGTAAACGCTGCATCATTCAGGCGTCTGGATTTCTGACCGCTGGGTCAGTTTACCCTCAGCCTTCATTATGGCTCAGTTACAGTGAACAGTTAACAAACACGACGGCCCAATGTAAACTGTGCGACATCTCCTGATAGCGCCGCTAGACCTCGCTCTGTCTCTAGAGGTCAGGGGTCAAGTTTGTTTGCACGGGAATGAGCAGAGTTCACAGAGGATGGAGTGGGAGGGAGTGATTGAGAACAAAATGTTTTTTGCTTTTGTGGAGATTTTTTTTTTTTTTTTTTAGTTGTAGCTAAAAATCTATATCTTATTTATAAATATATACAAATAATTTATTATTATTTTTTATAATTTTTTCTAAATTATTAATACTGTATTTTTACCTGAATGATCCACAGCTGTGTTTTTTTTGTTTAGTGATAGTTCTTCATGAGTCCCTTGTTTGTCCTGAACAGTTAAACTGTCTGCTGTTCATAAGAACTCCTTCAGGTCCCACAAATTCTTTGGTTTTCCAGCATTTTTGTGTATTTGAACCCTTTCCAACAATGACTGTATGATTTTGAGATCCATCTTTTCACACTGAGGACAACTGAGGGACTCATATGCAACTATTACAGAAGGTTCAAACATTCACTGACGCTCCAGAAGGAAAAAACATGCAGGGGTGAAAACTTTTGAACAGAATGGAAATGTGTACATTTTGCTCATTTTGCCTAAATATCATATTTTTTTTATTTAGCACTGCCCTTCAGAAGCTACAGAAGATACTTGCATGTTTCCAAGAAGACAAAATCAGTTAAATTTACCATGATCTTCAAATTTCAAGTGTTCACCCCCGGCTCTTAATGCATGTTTTTTTCCTTCTGAAGCATCAGTTTAACAATCAAGGGTATGTAAACTTTTGAACAGGGACATTTTTATAAAATTCAACTATTGGTTTCTCTTGTGGACTATATGTAAATGTCTTTTATGTAAAATATCTTATTCAGGTCAGTACTAAATAAAAAATAACATGCATTTTGTATGATCCCTCTTATTTTGCTAAAAGAATTAACATTTTGCAGATTCTGCAAGGGGTATGTAAACTTTTGAGCACAAGTGTGTGTGTATATATATATATATGTATGTATAATAAAAATTATATATATATATATATATATATATAATTATATAAAGATTTTTTTTTTGTTTTTTAATTTTGGTGAATTGTTTTTAAATGTCTTGTGCTTACCAAGGCTGCATTCATTTGATCACAATTACAGTAAAGACAGTAATATTGCGAAATATTATTAACATTTTAAATAAACAATTTTTGACTTCAGTATGTTTTAAAAAGTAATTTATTCCTGTGATGAAAAGCACATTTTTTTAATTTCATTATTACAGTCTCATGATCCTTCAGAAATCATTCTAGTGTGCTGATTTGCTGTTTATTATTATAAATTATTCTTTTTGCTTAATTATTAATAATGCTGAAACCATGTTTTGCTGCTTAGTGTTTTAATCAAAACCATAATACATTTGTTGTGAATATAGTGCAGCATTTGTTTGATTCTAAATATATTTCATATATATTTTTATATTTATGTAATATATTTGTATTTATTATTTATTGATAAGAACTAATAACTAAAGAAATATATTTCTAATACACACATAATACACTACCAGTCCAAATTTGTAAATATTTTTAATTTATTTTATTTTAATGCTCACCATGGCTGCATTTATTTGATCAAAAAAAAGAGTGACAGTAATATTGCAAAATATTATTACAATTTTTTTAATGAAAAGCTTCATTTTTTATATAATTATGCCAGTCTTCAGTGTCACGTGATCCTTCAGAAATTATTCTAAAATGCTCATTTACTGTGTTATTATTATTTTTGCTCAATTATTAATAATGTTAAAACCATGTTTTGCTGCTGGGTGCATTTATTTGATGTATATATATTTAATATTTTTTTTTTATATATTTTTATATATATATATTGAATATATTCATATTTATTGTTCATTAATAAGAACTATTAACTAAAGAAATATATTTATATTACACATAAAAAATGTAGAATATTTTTATTTTATTTTAGTATTTTGTGTGTGTGTGTGTGTGTGTGTGTGTGTGTGTGTGTATCAAAAATACAGTAAAGACAGTTATATTTGTGAAATATTATTAACATTTTAAAATGGCATATATCCATGACGATGGCATAATTTACACTTCGGTTGGCAGAAAAATTCCTCACATTCAAGCTGTGCTCTCAGATTGTCTCTCTGACAAAGAGGCCCAATTCAAGTTTAATGCCTTTGCCTGACAGAAAACAGGCTATGTAAACAGTTAAGCAGTTGTACAACAAGTCCCATGATCCCCCTCCACCCCGTGGCTTTTACACGGCTCTTCCTGCTCCACTCTCGGTTTCTTTTCATGCTGTCTTCTCGCTTTCTGCTTATCCCTTCACATGTAGAATGACAACACACTTTGCTGAAAGAGTGTTGAAAGAACCGTACGAGAACTACAATACAAACCAACAGTAAAATATTAGTGTACACTGCGATAGTATGTCCATTAGTACTACTACTACTACTATCACTAGATTTATTGGGTTTTGATAATGCTTGTGACAGCCGTTTGATTGGTTGAAATTCCAGGTCAGTTCTGTGTCAGGATGACATCAGGGTCATGCAAACATGTACACGCACAGGTCGTGACCTTTCATAATTCCTTTAACCAAACAGACAGAATTTATTGCAGCGCTTCAGATGCACACATACCTCGTCTTACGCTGAAATAACACTGTGTTGTATTTAATTTAAATACTTATGAATTCAATATTTAAAAGTACGTAATTGAAATACATTTATTCAGATAGATAGAGAGATAGATGGATATTATTGTCATAAATTGTCTGTTTTTGACAATGAACATGGAACAAGGAATTATTTAAATACAGCAGTTATTCAAAAATTTGAAAGTAAATTTGTTACATTAGGAATTTTTTTTAGAACAAGCATGTGTTTTTGTATATGCTATGTTTAGTATAGATTGCGTCTTCACATAACTCACTAAAATAACACAGTGCTGCGTGCATTTACATTAAATACTTTTTAAATAATAAAAAATCTTTGAAATCTTAATGGTTTTAATTAAATAATTTGCAACTTTTCAGCATAATCATGACTTTGTGTTTAATTTAGGCTTATTATAGATTGCCTTTTCACAACATTTAGTGCCAAAAATTAAATAAACTGCCATTCTCTTTTACCATGAACAAGTGTTCTTTGAAATATTTAAACGCAACTTTTATATAAAGTATTTAAAAGTATTTAAGTAAAAAATATTTTATGTAAATTTCTTACCTTTTACTAAAATATTCTGTGTAGATTTTTAAGTATTGTTTTGCTGCTTAGTGTTTTAATAGAAAACATGATACTTTTTTTATTAATATAGTGCAACATTTATTTGACTGTAAAAAAAAATACATATATAAGAGCTATTAACTAAAAAATATATATTTATAAAACACATATGTATACACTACCTTATTTTATATTTTATTTTATTGCTCACCAAGGCTGCATTTATTTGATCAAAAATATAATAATATTGTGAAATATTATTTATTTTTTATTTAATTGAATTTGAATTTGTGTGTACAGTGTTCTTTAAAAACATTTAAACGCAACTTATAAATTATTTAAAAGTATTTGAGAAATTTCTTACATTTTACTAAAATATTCTGTGTAGATTTTTAAGTATTGTTTTGCTGCTTAGTGTTTTAATAGAAAGCCATAACACATTTTTTGGTATGAATATAGTGCAACATTTATTTGATTGTTAAAAAACAGGGAAAAAAAAGATGAATAAGAGCTATTAACTAAAAATATATATATTTATAATACACATGTATACACTTACCTGTCCAAAATTTGGAATTTTCTTTTATTGCTCACCAAGGCTGCATTTATTTGTTTATTTGATCACAAATACAGTAAAGATAGCAATATTGCAAAATATTATTAGAATGTAAAATAACTTTTTTTTTCTAATTTGTGTGTAGTGTTCTTTGAAAATATTTAAATGCAACTTATATATTAATTATTTAAAAGTATTTAAGTAAAAAATATTTTATGTAAATGTATTAAATTTTACTAAAATATTCTGTGTACATTTTTAAGTATTTGTAAGTTTTAAGTATTTAATTTAAAACTCTTTAGTTAATTTTAATTAAATAATTTTTCATTTTTCTTTGTCTAAATTCTGCATAAAGTAATGTTGTGGTGTGAGTTTTTTAATTAAATGCTTTTAAATGAGATCTTTTAAAGCATTTCGTTAAAAACTTTTCTTTGTTCAGTGTTCAATTCATTTAAATATAAATTATTTGTCATTTTTAAGTGTAAACCAGAAACCCAGCCACAGAAATCAGTAGTTATTTTGTACAATTTTGTGTTCATTTATTTATACACTCCCTTGTCAAAAGTTTTTGAATAGTAAGAGTTTTAACGTTTCTTTTCTGCTCCCCAAGCCTGAATTTATTTGATCCAAAGTACAGTTAAAACAGTAAAATTTTAAAATATGTTTACTATTTAAAACAACTGCTTTCTATTTGAATATATTTTAAAATGTAATATATTCCTGTGATTTCAAAGCTGAATTTTTAGCATCATTACTACAGTCACATGGTCTTTCAGAAATCAGTCTAATATTCTGATTTGCTGTTCAGTAAAACATGTTGAAAACAGCTGAGTAGATCTTTTTTTTTTCAGGTTTTTTTGAGGAATAGAAAGTTCGGAACAGCTTTTATCTGAAATAGAAATCTTTTGTAACATCGTAAATGTCTTTACCATCAATTTTGATCAATTTAAAGCATTCTTGCTAAATAAAAGCATTCATTTCTATCATTTCTTTCCTTAAAGTTACAAAATTTCTATCATTTCTTTCCATAAATTTACAGAAGCTTTTTATTTCAGATAAATGCTGATCTTTGGATCTTTCTTTGAATCTTTGGATCTAGCTTTAATCACAGGAAGAAAATACATTTAATAATATACTTAGAAAACAGTCATTTTAAATAGTAAAAATATTTCAAAATTGTACTATTTTTGCTCTCTTTTGAAGCAAATAAATGCAAGCTCGGTGAGCAGAAGAGACTTCTTTAAAAAATAAAAATAAAACATTAAAAATCATACTGTTCAAAAACTTTTGTCTGGTACTGTACATCAAATGATGGCGAAAACCATTAGAGCTAGGCATACACCCAGACATGTTGTCTTCTGCATCATTTATAACCTAGCAACTTTGTGCATCATCCAGTTTTCCTCTTTTTTTGCGATTAAACATCGCCATCAGCGTTAATGAATTCCCCCTATCGACTTTTAATTAGGCCTGGTTAGAAAACACATTACGAGAGCACTCATTTGGCATTCTGTCAAGAGACAGAAACTGCGGCGATCGCTGATGTTGTGTGTGTGTGTGAAAGAGTGAGAGGTATCTTGGAAGACACAGATACCACAATCCTCATTCCTTCAAGTCCAAACCTGTCCCCCACCACAGAGACAGAGAGAGAATCAAAGCCAGAGTCAAGGTTTTCCTGACAACGAGGAAAAAAAAAAAAAACAATGGCTCAATTCAGCGCTGGAGTTTCAAAGCCTTTAAAATCCCAGTGGGTGGGTGTACAGAGACTCGCATTTTGGCAGAATATAAGACGAGACGTACCTGTCGCACAAAAACTTTAAATGCTGCGGGCGGCTATATGTTTAATAAAATCAGTTGACTGTGTTTGCTTCGCTCAGCAGACTCATGTTCGTCTGTGGCGTGTGCAAAGACAATAAAACACCTTGGCAGCAACATTTGAAATCTGCATCAAGTGTTAAAACACAAATCGAGCAATGTTGATACCTGACAAGAGCATGTTAACATTAACTATGCGTTTATACTTGCAGACAAAGGCTGTTTGTTCTCTTTAAAAAAAAAAATGCAGTTTTATGTTGATTCAAGGTTTGCGTATTTATGAATCTCTTGAAGAACGAGACAGGGAAGAAGAGATTTATTCTTCACATAGCCCAGCATTTACAGTGTCAAGTGAGGCGAAGAAAAGGATTGGTAAATGTCTGGGAAGTGGTCCAGTTTGTTAGCTAATAGGGTTCAGGTGCTGTCAAGGATGCAGTCATTCTCAGCACGCGAGGTTATTAAACCACAGGCCAAACGAGAGCCCAGTGGGTTTCCCTCGCTTGCTCTCTCTGTCTTCATTTCTCACTCTCTTGAACCCTCAGGAACACACAGTGTGCCTCCCCTCGCATTTACGGCGGACACTCTCCAGACACAGTCTATGAGAGAGAGCAGAATGTGTTGTGTTTTGACCATTCGCTAATGCCTTTAGCTGCAAGCCTAAAACATTTTGTTATTTGTATCACAAGTGTCATAGATTATGAAGGCACAAACAGGAAAGCTAAATCAAGCTGTGTTAGCATTGTGCTTATTAATAGTTGTGTTTCTCAAAAATATGTCTGTTGTTTTATAGTTGCTGTTGTAGGTAATACTAATATTTTGACGATAATTATTGAGTAATCCAATCAGTTTTGGCGGAAATTACTTTTCCTAATAAATAGTAACGCATTACTTTTCAGTTTACTAGAAAATATGCATTACTTATTTGTAAATTTATTTACTGACATCTCCCTTCTGTCCCAGTGTTGAGTGAATTTGGGAGGTACAGAGGAGGCTCTTCCTTCAGCCTGAGGCTTATAAAATTCACTTTTGGTGTGAAAGGGCCTTTACAGTTGCCAAAAATATAATTATGGGTTTTTGTTTTTAAAAAAAACAAATAAGCAAGCAAATAAGCAGAAGTAACAAAACGCATTACTTTCCATAAAAAGTAACTAAGTTACACAATTAGTTACTTTTTATGTAATCTGTTAAAAAAGAAAAAGTAATTGAGGTAAAATGAGGTAAACTAAATGAGGTAATTGGATTTTTTTGTTAAAAAAAAAAAAGCTAGCCCAGCACAGGTGACAAAAAGTAACACAAAAATAACGTAACGCATTACTTTGCATAAAAAGTAACTAACACAATAAGTTACTTTTTTTTAATGGAGTAACGCAAAATTGCAATCTATTACTTTTAAAAGTAACTTTCCCTATCACTGCATCCAGTAAAGGGTAATGATAAATAACAATAATTATTGCGTAATCTACTCACCAGTGTTGGGGAAAGTAACTTTTAAAAGTAATGCGTTACAATATTGAGTTACTTCCTTAAAAAAGTAACTATAAAAAGTTATATTTTTGGCAAATGTAAAAGCCCTTTCACACCAAAAGCCTCAGGCTGAAGGAAAAATAAATTCACATCTGTAAAGTAGACCGCAGCAGAAGAAACTTCAACTCTCTTCATCAGTAAAAAAAAAAGAAAAGGTAATTGAGGTAAAATGAGGTAAATTAAATGAGGTAATTGGATTTTTGTTATAAAAAAAAAAAAAAAAAAGCAAGCCCAGCCCAGGTGACAAAAAGTAACATAATGCATTACTTTGCATAAAAAGTAACTAACGCAAAAAGTTACTTTTTTTTATAGAGTAACGCAAAATTGTAATCCATTTCTTTTAAAATAACTTTCCCAAACACTGAATCCAATTAAAAAGGTAATGTTCAAGTTAGTGCTTGCACCACAAATTTGGCAACCAAAAATATTCAGCCAAACAGCCAAAAGTTAACTTTCCGCTTGCTTGGGCCAAAATAGTTTTGGAGGTCCATAATCATTCTCTGAAATAGTAAGCGTTTCTCTGCTGTTGAATTTTATCTCGTTTATTTTGTCTTTTCTTAAAACTTGCTCTGCCTTTGCAATGACTTCCTTTGAATTCTAGCAATGTTCTTGATGAGAATTATTGAGTAATCAGTGTTGGAGGTAACGAATTACAAGTACTGAGAGTACTTCTGTAATCAGATTACTTTTCAAGTAACTAGTAAAGTAACGCATTACTTTTAAATTTACAAGAAAATATCTGTTACTTTTACAAATAAGTAGCACAAGTTACTTTACATTTATTTATTGACACCTCTCCTGTCAACTGTTGAGAGAAAGTGGTAGTGAGGTTAAGCAAGCCCAGCTCAGGTGAAAAAAGTAACGCAAAGGTAATGTCATGCATTACTGTCCATAAAAGTAACAAAGTAACAATTTTTGTGGAGTAACACAAAATTTAATACATTACTTTTAAAAGTAACTTTCCCCAACACTGAATTCAATGAAGGGTAAAGTTAGTGCTTGCACCACAAATTTGGCAACCAAAAATATTTAACTTTCCATTTTGGCCAAAATACTTTTGGAGGTCCAAAGTCATTCTCTGAAATAGTGTTTCTCTGCTGATGCATTTTATATTTTGTCTTTTCTTAAAACATCCTCCACCTTTGAAATAACTTTCTTTGTATTCTAGCATTATTCTATTTTGTAGGTAATACTAAAATCTTGACAATAATTATTGAGGAATCCAATTAGCATTGGGAGTAATAATGTGTAATTAGATTACTTTTCTAAGTAACTTTTAAATTTACAAAAAAATATCTGAGTTACTTTTACAAATATGTAATGCCAGTTACTGTGTTGTCCAGTTTATTGACTGACATCTAACTAGGTTTTTGTTATTTAAAAAAAAGTAAGCAAGCCCAGCCCAGGTGACAAAAAGTAACGCAAAAGCAACGTAACGCATTACTTTCCATAAAAAGTAACCAAGTAACACAAAATTGTAATTAATTGCTTTTAAATGTAACTTTTGAGAAGTAATGTTCAACTTAGTGCTTGCACCACAAATTTGGCAACCAATAATAGTCTGTGAAAACAGTAAAGAAAATGAACTTTTGTAAAATTGTAAATGCTTCTCTGTTTGTATGAGTTGTCTATTTCATCTTAAAGCTTGCTCCGCCTTTGGAATGACTTTATTTGTATTCTGGCACTATTTCATGGTTACCTCTGTTGGTAATACTACAATTTTGATAGTAGTCAATGAGTAGTCCAATGACAAACAAACAAACAAAAAATTTTAGTTAGTGAATCGAACCCATAACCTTGGCGTTGATGAAGTGGTGATCTACTGTTTGAGTTACAAGAAGCCAAATTAACAATTAACCTAATACTCACCCAATTGCCAAAACCAGGAGTAGGCAAGTTCAGTCCTAGAGAGCTGCAGTCATGCCTAGGACTGTATTTACCAAAGTGTATTTATGTTTTTGGTTTTCAGCTAAATTAAAACTTCAATTATGGGTAATTAGATTTAAAAAAGCACTGTCGTCAGATTAAGTCGAGATGTTCTCACAGAAGAACTTGACCTTCTGGTCAAAAAAGCCTCCTCACAACTAGGTACCACTGGTGATTCAGCAAGGGTGTAGTCCTCCACAATCAGCCGCGAGCTTGTATTCAAAAGCGTCCCAATTTGAGCACAATTACAGAGAGTTTATGTTGAAAGAAAGGACAGAACAGATCAGAGGCAGATAAAAGATGAGCTCATCATGTGGGAGGCACTGGGACCTAGAAACAGGCCTTTCAGTAGGTTTAATGACCCGTATTAGACAAGTTCACCCTGTTCCTGATCACCATCCACACCAGACCTCCCATTTCTCCAGTTACACCCGGCGACTGGTTTAGAGATTGTGGTCGAGAGATGCCCAATACGAAATTGAAGAGTATAAAGAAGTCGTACAACAGACGGACAGAGGGAGGGAACACGAGGGAAAGAGCACGTCGTGGTTGCATTGAGGGGCCATGTGTGTTGAATTACTGTAATGGCAGATGAACAGACGGCAATTGATTGGCGGTTCTGATTGTCTGTGTTGGTGTGTGTGTGTGTGTGTTGAGATCATGACCACTCACCCGCCGGACTTCATTTCCATCATTTTTTTCATCTCTGGAAGCAGGTCACTAGAGGTTGAGATGTTGATCATGATTACATAGATGTTCCACCATCCTCTATTTTTAATAACAGGCCTGATATGCTTATGAAAGACTGGAGTTTTAAATACAGAGTCGGAACGGGACCACACGGCCCAATAGGCTGCCAGTGTTTCACTGACATGCGTGCCAGGAGTGTCCAGGCCGTCGGAAAGGGTTCAACAGGGGCGAAACCAAACTCAAACTCGTTTTGGCTGGCGCGGAATTGTGTGTAGCTCTGTCAATGAGTTGTTGTGAGTCAGTAGACTACGAGACTCCTGAGCAGCTGCCTCACTTTGTGTGCGCTAGCGCTCTTTAGCTTTAGAAGCCTAGCGGCGGCAGCGCTGAGGGCCAAGTGGTCTGTTTTCCTCATCAAGAGTTCTTCCCCTTGCTCTCTTTGCTATCCGTAGTTATTTCTTTGGTGTGGTGGCAGAGTTTGTATTACACCCCTATTTACTTCTACATCAAGATCTGTGGTAAACGTCTACAGAACGTTGTCATTGTCTCTGTCTTTCTTTGTTTTTGTTGTTTTTTTTACATTCGTCTGCAATTTAAACTGCCATACCGATCAGCAGTCTGTGTTTAAAGTGGTTTGCGTTCGCCTCAGCTTTTCCCCTCACCAAATAATCTCTCAACATCTGTGTCCTGTGGGGAGATATTTTTGGTCCCTTGCAGAAAATGCTGTTCTTTCCCCTCCTCCACTTCTTCTTCGCTTTTCCCTCCCTTCTTTCTTTCCCTCAGTCTTCTGTTTTTTTTTCTTTTTTTCTTTAAGGGTTGCGATAGAGAGTGTTTGATAAGGTCTAGAAATAGCCCGGCATCTGCGCCGGTCAGGGAGGAAATGGCTTAGCGAGCCGCACCCACTGGCTTATGTTAGCTCAGCGTTAACCTAGCTCTAGACATTTCCACACATAAAAAAACTCTTACCAACTGTCTAACAAACACTACTGGACTGTAAACTTGAGAGATGTTATTTATCAGTTAGTTTGTCATTCATTTGGAGCAATGTGGATTTTAAATTACACATTTTTACTCTGTTGAAATGGAATGCATGGAAACTATGGCGAAACCACTCAAAAACAATTAAGAATTTGGAACTGTTGCTGGAAATTCTACGAAATTGTTTATGTGTGTTATTCTTACTGACGTCAGTCGAGGTTCTTTTGTACAGTAGTGAAGTTAGACCCTTTTAGAAAACACTGTACTACATATGCATTACAAATTGCATTGTGTGAAACGGGAGTGTTGATGTGTTTGTGTTTGTGCGAGTTCAAGCGTCCAGTAAATTCAGGCAGAAAATGTGTGCGCTGTGGAAGTGTTGAAATCTCTCACTCTTTCGCTCTGACAGCGGAAATACAGATTTTACATCTGAGTTTACCACAGAGTTTACCTCATCTTTTACCCTAAGTGTGGTGGGTTACCAAAGAGCTTGCATCAGAGTTTCTCTTAAGTTTACATAAGACTTTACCTCAGATTTGACCTCAGAGTTGGTTTACCATGTATTTTACCTCATTTAGTCTCAAATTTTACCTTACATTTACTTCAGTTTTTTGCCTTATATTTTACCTCAGTTTTCCAGTGTGTTTAGCACTTATTTTACCTCGTTGAATCTCAAACCTCACCTCACATTTACCACAGATTTGTATTTGTCATCTTACCTCAGTTTTCCAGTGCTTGTTTAGGACATTTTACCTCATTTAGTTTCAAACTTTACCTCACACTTACTTCAGATTTTTACCTTAGGTTGAACCCCAGTTTTCCAGAATTAGTTAAGTATGTATTTTACCTCATTTAGTCTCAAACTTTACCTCATATTTACCTCAGTTTTCCAGTGTTTAGCACATATTTTACCTTATTTAATCTCAAACTTGATCGCACATTTACCTCATATTTTACCTTACATTTTACCTCCGTTTACCAGTGTTTGTTTAGCAGATCTTTACATCATTTAGTCTCAAATTTTACCTTACATTTACTTCAGTTTTTTGCCTTATATTTTACCTCAGTTTTCCAGTGTTTAGCACATATTTTACCACATTGAATCTTGAACTTTACCTCAGATTTTTATCCTAACATCTTACCTCAGTTTTCCAGTGTTTGTTAAGCACATTTTACCTCATTTAGTCTCAAACTTTACCTCACATTTCCTTCAGATTTTTACCTTATGTTGAACCCCAGTTTTCCAGAATTAGTTTAGTATGTATTTTACCTCATTTAGTCTCAAACTTTACCTCACAATTACCTTGGTTTTACCTTACATTTTACCTCAGTTTACCACAGTGTTTGTTTAGTGAATTTATAATTTTTTTTTACCTCATTTAGTCTCAAATTTGACCTCACATTTACCTCAGATTTTTGCCTTATATTTTACCTCAGTTTACAACCATTTTAACTTTAAAAATAAACTTGAATTCACATCTACATGTTTTCTCATGTTTTACTTTAGTTTAAATTTTAGGTCAAACTTACCTCAAATTTTTGCCTCTTAATTTCCCCAAGTTTGCCTCAAATTTTACCTCTGATTTTGCATCAGTTTACTTAACAGCATACCTCACGTTTACTTACACATTTCACATTTTATGTCTACATAATGTTTACCTCCAGTTTTACCTCCAATTGAGCTTTAATATAAAATGAGGCAAACTTTGTGAAACAAGTCGTGTACATATTATATTTTAGTTTAGATTACTTCAGATTTTACCACAGAGTTTGCCTCACAGTCATAGTTTACCACAATGGTTCCTTACTGATGTTGTAACATATTTGTGTGTTTAGTTGTCCTCTGACATGATGTTGAAGAGGCAGGACTCAAATGTTTAGCGAAAGAAGCCTTAGCTAATAAACAATTTGTTTCATTGACTAGCACCTTGTAAACTTGACAATAATGGCCCTTGTTTTCAAACACATTTTTGCTTAGTACACAAAGACAAGTACAAGAAGACAAGTAATAAAAAAACAAAGTTCAAGACGTCTGGAAAGTAAACTGTTGATGACGTGTGTTCACATAGTCCCAATCAACCGTAATCTTTGTAAATGTTCTCTCTTTCTTTCACAAACACACATTCAATAGAAAACATGACTTTAAATAAGATAAGTGATAGGAAAATGGTTGTCACATTGATCAAGTTAGTCCTATTTTTTAATAAACAGTAAAAGAGACTTGCTGCTTGGCCATGTGATGTTTTCGTAGGTTTTTTGGCACAATTTTATGTGCTTTTTGCCTGTCCCCATTCCATGTAAAACTCCAAAAACAATGGTTTAAATCTAATATCAAACTGGCACAGAATGATCTTCATGGTGGTAACCGTATTCTCTTTTTCCTCTCTTTCCTTTAGCCACAATCAAGAAGACAGGAGGAAATGGATGGATAAATGACCGGTCAGGGACATTTGGAGGAAACGGACAGTCAACGACCAGTCTGGATGGAGTCAGTTTCTCAGAAGGGGAACTGCTGTTGCAGGTAAAATCCATGGAAATGCACCAACTCCTTGATCTCATTCCTTGCGAATTTCCAGGAATCATCATCCTGATTTCCCACTTGTTTATATTTTCCACCTAAAATAGCCTGGTTTGTGAATTTGTGTGATAAGAATCATCTGCTGGGATTTCTTCCCATTTTTCAGTTTCTACCAACTCAAGAAGCATCTAGCATCTGTCTGCTTTCTAAATCGCCCCCCACGTTTGTACATCCTCATTTGCTCCATCTTGTATTCATTTATGCAAACTGTCACTCTGTGCTGTGCAAAGAATTTCGGTAATTTCCCAATATGTTTGTGTGTGTGTGTGCGTACTGCATAGCAGGTAAAAGCGCAAACGTTTCCTGATTCCCTGGAAAGATGATTAAATAAACAACAGCCATGAAGACCATCCATAGCGGCTCCAACCAAACACTTCTGCTTCCATGTCATAAACTCATGAAAGAAATTTTGGTTGACATTTGGTTTATTGTAGCTGTTGTCACGCTCGGTGAAAAGGAATGAGGTTTGAGCAATCTGCATTCTCCGCTGTTGAGCAATGTTATCTTTTCTTTGTAAACTATATCACATGTTACTTTCCACCTACAAATATTGTGAGTTTCTTTTTCAGCCACATCTCCGTCTCCGTCTCTCTTACTCTCTCTCCATTGTTTGAGCGCTGTTGGTTCCTGTGCGTGACTAGCGGCGATATTCACCCCCTGTCTGTTGTCATGTTCAACACCTTAACAAAAGCCTGGCTAATTACATGGGATGTTTACTGAAAAAAAAAGATGTAAAAGAAGAAAAATGGCCCCATTATCCCCACCCATCTACAATCTTACACTCAATCCCAGCCGCTGTGTTTAGCATAAAACAAACTAACATTTCTGCTTTACTTTATTAAATATTCCAGTCATACAACTTTTGTCTACAAGTTAGCATGGTTTAGCATTGACAGTAAGTTTTATCTCATTTTGTTTCCAGGCCCTCAATGGCTTTGTGCTGGTGGTCACCGCCGAAGGTTACGTGTTTTACTCGTCTCCAACTATACAGGACTACTTGGGCTTCCATCAGGTGAGTTACTTTAAAACGGCTTTTAGCAAGTTCGACGTCGAAATTTTCATAATCGACACAAATATTCCTGTTAAGCAGCTTAAACAAAGCTAGGCCTCTTCCCGCTTTTATGGTTAAATGGTTTTGTTATTTGTTTGTTTCTTTATACAGTTTACCACAAAAAATCGATATTCACATACCAGCCTGCTTTCCATTTATTTGACATCTAGTGTAGTTGTCAGATTTATCGATGAGTCATTCACCTGGAAACATTTGTATCATTCTTCAGTCATTTGTTGATTCAACTTTCCTCTCCCTGGAGGAAGATTAATTGCTTTTGCAAGGGTTTACCCTGCCGTACCGTTTCCTACGGTCATGAATTTCTCTTATCGTAAGGATAATACTTTGGGTCCCAATAACGGCTAACTGTTCCGTAACCAAAACGCGAAAATAGGTTGTAAAAAAAGTACCGAGGGTGTTTGAGTTTGATTACATATTCGGAAAGGTGTTCGTTTACTCTTAAACAATCGTGGCGTCAGTAGGGATTTGTTTTTTTTTAATAGTTAACAAACTAGTCTATGTTGTTCGGCACATTGTTTTTCTTCCTTGTCCTGTTTGGAAGGCTTTATTCAAATTTATGTAAGCTAATATTTGCAAATGCCTAGCGATTAAGTGTTTTTTCTTTCACCCTGTCAGTCTGCGATGTGCGTATCAGACATAGTTTGGTTTTGTTTATAAAAGAGGAGAAGCTCAAAAAAAGAACATCAAAGAGAGGCAAATTGAATGTTTGGATACTTCATTAAAGGACTTGCAAAACCTGTTTTGTCTGTGTGTGAACCGCAGCCAGTTCGGCGAGAGAACTTGTGTGTGTGTTCCTGTGGTGTATTGTATGTACAGACTGCATGTATAGATCACATCAACAATAGCCATTTCATTACCAAAGCTGACAATAATAGCAAGTAGGCTATACATTACACAATGTCTACTCAAATATACATTCTCGCTGTAAGCACACACAAATATTACAATACAGACAGTATGAAGATACTAAAAGAGTATGTATATTTATATATACACACCAGGGCGTTTCCTCCATGGAGGCAGGGGAGGCAGTGTCTCAGTGTTTCTCATTCAAAAATACTGGATGACAAAAAAAACAGTACAAAAATAAAACAGCGACCAATATTATAAATATAACATTAGAAAGTGTATAAATCACTTGTTTGTCTAAAGAAAAATTGCCCAACACTGACACCAGCAGGTAAAGTTACAGTGGGGGTCAGAGTCTTTCTCGCTTTATGTGTCTCGTAGTCAAGACCACCTAAACCGAAACCAGCACTCCTCAAATGAATGTGAAAGATCCACATTTACTGTGAAATGTCTTGGAAAAAATAATAAAAAGTAATTGCAGTGGTGAATTTTATTATTTCTTATTTTATAGGAAGTTTTCTTTTAAATTGGCAAACATATACATGTACAAGCTAAAAACAACTTAACCATCTTTATTCAACACTTACTGTCTGTTTTATCATAAGAATAACATATTACTATTTTGCTGTAAGAAAAAAAGCAAAACATTAAAAATTTAAAATGTAGAAAATTATAAATACCCAAGATATACACTGGGTGTCAAATGTTTGGAATAATTAAGATTTTTTAGTGTTTTTGAAGGTTTCTTTTGCTCACCAAAACAAATCGATAAAAATACAGTCATTTAAAAGACATTTAATACTGTACAATTTTATTACAATTTAAAATAATTCCAAATTATTCAGTAATAATAATTATTTAATAATAATTGAGCTCAAAATCAGCATGTTAGAATGATTTCTGAAGGATTGTGTGACTGGAGTTATAATGCTGAAACTTCAGCTTTGATAACAGCAATAAATTACATTTTAAAAATTATTAAAAGAGAAACCATTTATTTAAATTGTAATAATGTGTCTGCTCTCTTTCTTTTGTATTGCTTAATTTTGTAACATTATATAAATATGATCACACACAAGCACAACAGTAGCTTAACAATAGAAATCAGTATAGAAATATGTTATTTAGGCTATTGCATTTGTAAGATTTAGATCCAGTCTCATGATGTTCACAAAGACAATGCTGTTGTGGTCTTGAAGTAAAATCCAGAGTGCTCTTAATCTGAGACCAAGACAAGACCGAGTCCAAATGCAGAACGAGAAAAAACCAAGACCATCAAAAAATGTCTCAAGTACTAGTACAACACTAGTGTCTCGATATGATTGAATACGATTGGTTATGTCTGCTGTGATTGGTTCATGCACTAAATCCCGCCTCTTCTGTTTATGCGCTAATGGAAAAACTCATTTTAAAAACTAAACAACTCACACATTTAGATAAAACCACTTTGTTATGTCAAAATAATACTTCAAATGGCATGAAAACATGATCTGTGATTGATGTCTGTGACCAATTTTTACTGAGCTGCAACAATTTGAAGTTTGAATAGTTCAGACTATTAAAACCTACTTAAATTTAATGTAAAATATTTAAAAACACTAACTTGATGAGATTCGTACATGGCTTTTAATGTTTATTTAACCAAGTAAATGTGACTGGGACATGAATTTACATTTGCTTTAAAGAAATAAAAAAAGACTTTGAGGGACTCAAGACTTTGCCTCTTTACTACCGCACACCATTGGAACTGTGGTGTCTTTGTGTGTTTGTTGATGTGCTTGTAGTCTGTGCTTGTTATTGCGTACCTGTTTTTCCTCACTAAATCAATTTCCCCAGAGTGTGACGTTCAGTCTCTAGCATGTAACGCAAGTTCAGGTCGCCTGGGTTACACAGTCAGGCAGGCCTGCGCCATCTGCGCACACAAATACATACCCACGGCCACAGTGGTCTGAACACCTGTTGTGATTTGGGTCGCTAATAACTATTCACATACTCCTAATTACTTTTTTCCTATCATGTAGGTCATAAGATTTGATTGTGTTATATAAATGAATGGCTCTATGTTTTGCATTACCCAAACATCACTGTGTGTGGCTTTGTGCATGAATTGTTGCCCTGTTAAATCCGTCTGTGTATACTTACTGAATATATGTAGTTTTAACAAAGATATATGTGTAAATATATCAGAGATGTGTATACATATTTTCGAGCAATTAATATGTATCTGTTCTTTCTACTCCCTTGCCTCTGTGTCCTCATTAACCTTTAAATGCGCGTTTGTTGGTACAAGTTGTCATGAATGGTTTCTGGACCTTGTCTGGTTTTCATCCCGCACCGTCCAGCCTGCAGCAATTAGCACACACAGACAGCGCAAACACTTTGTTTTCATTGGCCTGCTGAGGAGAGAGAGAGAGAGAGAGAGGATGGGGAGGGGGAAAAAGCAGAAAGGAAAATGCAAGACAAGCTGCAGTTACTATGCCAGGCCTCTAGAGGGAAGCATTACAGCCTTACATAATATGTTTTAGGATTAGTTCACTTCCAGAAAAAAATCCTGATAATTTACTCACCCCCCACGGCATCCAAGATGTTCATGTCTTTCTTTTCTTCAGTCAAAAAAAAAAATCAAGGTTTTCAGAAAAACATTTTAGGATTTTTCTCCATATAGTGGTTTTCAATAGGGATCAATGGGTTGAAAGGGCTCTACACAATCCCAGCCAAGGAATAAGGATCGTATCTGGCTAATTATATACTTTTTAACCACTTATGCTTTAGTCTTGTACTAGCTCGACTTCATACGTTACATAGTCACGTTGGAAAGGTCACGAGTGATGTAGGCAGGAGTACTGACCCAGTATTTACAAAGCGAACGTGCAAAGAAAGTCAAACGCCTTTTACAAAAAGTTGGAGGAGAAAATAAGATGGAGTTTTCCTTTTTGAACTGAAGCGCAAGGACGAAGAACCAACCACACATGACCTCTCCAATGTGATTTACGTAATCCGTGAAGTCACAGACGCGTTTCGCAGAACTAGTGCAAGACAAGCATTTGTGGTTAAAAAGTATATGATTTATATGCATTTTAGAATGTCCTCTCTCGCTGTCTTCACAGTCGGATGTGGTCCATCAGAGTGTATTCGAACTCATCCATACAGACGATCGGGCAATGTTCCGAAGGCAACTACACTTCGCTCTCAATCCCACTTCATGCGATGGTAGCGATGGATCTGATGGTTAGTAGCAACTCTTAACATTAATACCCATGTAGGGTCAGCGAGTTCCTGGTAAGGTGTTGTAAGTTTTTACTGCAGTGCCCAGCCCTGAATGTTTTGTGTATGAGCAGACTTCTGTTGTTGTTAATACTGAATCAAGAAAGTATGTTTGTGGAGAACAAGACCCGTTCAGAATTATAAAATGGAGTCTTGTATGAATCCAGGATGATGAACACTGGTAGTGATTCACAGCTGATTACATCACTGTTGTTGTTGTTTTTTTGTGTGTGTGTGTGTGTGTGTGTGTGTTTTCACTTTTGTTTGGCACAACCATTCTGTCTCCAGCAATTCAAAGCAGCAGTGACATCACCAGAGACATGGTAAATTACAACCCTCAACACATCCCTCCAGAAAACTCATCCTTCTTGGAACGAAGTTTCTGTTGCCGATTCCGATGCCTCCTTGACAACTCGTCTGGCTTCTTGGTAAATATCCTAGATGTCTATTGTGACTGTATGCATATCCAGAAACGATCATTTTGAAATGCACCTTTTGAGTTAGACTCAACAATGCTTGATTTTCTGCATACACATCGATGCAGTAACAGCAACAGCTGTATAAATAAATCTGCTGTGAATTGTTTACACTCAGTGTCAGACCCTCATGAGACTAAAATGACTTTCATGTCTTTCCCTTTGCCCCCAAGGCTCTGAACTTCCAAGGGAGGCTGAAATATCTCCATGGGCAAAACAAGTTGGCGGAAGATGGGACTTTGGCCCACCCTCAACTGGCTCTTTTTGTCGTAGCCACACCTCTCCAGCCACCCTCTATCCTGGAGATCAGAAGCAAGACTCTTCTTTTCCAAACCAAACACAAGATGGACTTTACACCTATGGGTATTGACACAAGGTAGCTTTGATTTTAAAGCATAAGAAAACTTCAGATTGGGCCAACAAATTTTTGCAAAGTGGTACAAACAGTGTTAACTTTTTTTCTACCTGTTTCTTGTTTTGCAGAGGGAAGGTGGTTCTTGGCTACACTGAGATTGAGCTGTGTATGAGAGGCTCTGGCTATCAGTTCATTCATGCTGCTGACATGATGTACTGTGCTGACAACCATGTCAGAAGTGAGTTATGCAAAACCTAAAAGGGGTCATGTTAAAGGGGTCATGAACTACCGTTGTACTGTTCTCTGAGATTGACTATTAACTACAATTTTGTTATAACAGACAAAGCAATAGTGATCACGTAATTAAAACATTTACGCACACTTGTGTGGTGTGACATTAGTATCGGATTCTATATTGTCGTCACAGCATTGTATTTTAGTTTTAGTCTTTCTGAAAATTCACCGCCAAATTGTGCCCTGCAGACTAATCCACAGTAAAATTAAATAAACAAAGGACCTAGTTCTTACTGACGAGCTCTGAAACTTCATTTAAAATAAAGTTCATACACTCTTTCCTTATGTTGGGATCAGAAGGCAATGCAAAGACTGTTTTTTGAGACTACTGTGATTTCTCAGTTCATGAATGTCCATTCTTAGACATTCAAATTTTGTTGTTTATAAGCTCCATAAGACTAACAGTTTGAATTCCCTAGCATTTCTTTTAAAAATTTACTCTTACTCTTTCTTGTAGTGATGAAAACTGGAGAGAGTGGTTTAACCGTCTTCAGACTTCTCGCGAAAGGAGGTACATGGATCTGGGTGCAGGCCAATGCTAGACTTGTTTATAAAGGAGGAAGACCAGACTTCATTATTGCTCGACAAAGAGCACTAACGTAAGTTAAACCTGTGTTTTTGTTAATGTTGATGATGATGTTGCTCTCTCTGTATCTCTCAGTAATATAATATCTGTATTTCATAGCAATGAGGAGGGTGAGGAACACCTCCGTCAAAGGAAGCTGCAGCTACCTTTTAGCAGCACCACTGGTGAGGCTGTCTTGTATGAAATTGGCCCCACACTGGACATCGTTGAAATGCAAAATCAGAGCAAAGGCCAGAAGATGCACAAACCTTCATCTCTGGACCCAGATTCTCTTCTCGGCTGCATGCTGAAGCAGGATCAAACTGTCTACCAGCAGAACAATGACCCCAATTCCCAGTTTACCCTTGACAAGGCTTTCAGGGATAGCCACGCCCTTCTTAACGTCCCTGGGAACACCTGGCAGCCATCAGCCTCAGACACTGTGGCGGGGATAAAGGAGGAAGGTGTGGTAAGGGACATGATGGAGACCTTGCAACAGATTATTGGGGACAGCAGTATTTGCGGCCTTCAGGGGTTTGATGTGGACGAATCGGACCTGAAGGAGTGGGAGAACACTCTGCTCAGGATGAACTACAACAACGATATGGAACTTAATGAAATGATCACCGACGACATCCTTTCTTATGTTGAGGATGCTCTTTTTAAGGAAAACGGCGTTCAATTGCCCGAACAACTCAAAGGCCAGGGTCCATTTGTTGAGGTTACTGAATGTCTGCCAGAGATGGAGATACAGAATAACCAGGAATTCAACTGCGAGGCAGAAATGCTTAATGGATCTCCAGGTCAGGGTGGCTTCATTGGAGTGAACATCCAAGATGATGTAGATCCCAGTAGCTCTGTAAGAGGGATGGTGAAGCTCACCCATATGGGGCCACAGATGCTACCTGGCAACACTTTCATCCAATCATTCGGAGTAGAACAGACAACCCAGAAGATGCCCGGCAATAATAACATTATGTTTAATCCTTCTCTTGCCATGCAGAGCCAGCAGCCGACCCAAGTCAGGCTTGGTCTGCAAGGTGCCATACAAGAGAACGGAATGGTGCCATGTCACCAGAGAAACCTACAGACCGGACACCAGCCCCATCACAATGCAATGACTCTCCCTCTTCAAAGTCCTCTATTGCAGGGCACTTCTGCCCAGCAAATGGGCTTCCACAGCCAGAATTCCCTTCCTCAACAACAGCCAATCATTCAGAACCCTCAGTGGGTGTCCGACAGCAACAATATGGTGGATAACCTGCTGAACCCTTGCACCCGTAATGTTTCAGGTGTACAAGATGCAGGACTGCACTCTGCTCCAACTACCAAACTACAAGGGCAGTTTTCTCTTCACACTCAAAACGCTGCCAATCCAGGACTGCCTATCTGGCAGCAGTCACAGCCTATCCCTCAGCAGGGCCCTAAATCGTTTTCAGGTGGGCAACAGAATATGACGGGCTTCAATGGCCATATTACTGACTTTCAAAGAGACCTGCTTGGAGGACTGATGTCGCAAACAAACGCACAAGGATTTGGGCCTGGTTTCCTGCTCCAGACAACTCCAAATAGCATCTATCCTCAGCAAGGAGAGATTATCAACAACAGCCCTCATCAGACCACCAACAGCTGCATGTTCACAAGCGCTCCTCAAGCGGCAGTGAACGGGATGCAGTATGGTTCTGCAGATCCAGTATCTACAATTTCATCCTGCCAGAGGGCTAAAGGTCTGGCTACCCAGAGTCCTACGCAAGCCTCCTGTTACTACCAGAGAGGTCCTAGCGAGTCAATCGTGGGCACGTCGGTCATCCCACAAGAAGAGACCAACATCAGCCCCATAGCCTGTCGAATTCCACTTGGGCTAACTCCAGATAACATACTTGCTCAGCAGTATCTCTCCTGCAATGGCCAGACACAGGTAAACTGTACTAATGTAATCCATGGTATAATTATAACTTCAAACTAGCATGCCGTAGTTCAGTGATCAAAGCACCAGGTGTGTGCTTACTCCCTAATTTTAGAAGCTTGTTAAGAATAGCGGAACTACCCTGTTCTCACCTGAGGCTCATTGTGTCATCATGCATCCAAAAAAAAATTGTTAACAGGTTGGGTTATCTCAGCTCTACCATAAGTTACAAGTCTGAGTGTGAGAAACTACACTTTGTGTTTTTACTGTTCCTTAAAAAAACTGACTCTTTAGAGTCATTTACATACTATAATATAACGTTTGGTCAAAACCCTGAATAGTATAGGAAGCCATCAAAACAATTCATCAGTAACCACAGGCTGAGAGTGTTCTGCTTAAAATTCTTTTCCATGCACAACTTAATTAATATCATGGCACGATTACCACAGAATGGACAAAACATTCCTTTAATGGTTTCAATTTTGTCCCTCCACAGGTCACAAACCGTCCACTTGAGGAGAAAGGAACGTTCCAATTTCCCTCGCTGGCCAATGGAACCACCTACTTTTCCGAGAACAACCAAAGCAATTGCTGTGACTATTAGTGGTAGATCACACTCAATGCAGCGACTGACACATCAACAGTGCATAAATACAGCAACTTGTTTGTCCTTCAAGAGATGCACATCTGCTACTAAAGACGCTCTTGGCTGAAAACCTTCAAGAACATTGAAAAGCATTTTTACCACACTTTCTTTCACACGTATCTACTTATTCACTTGTTCACACACTCTCTGAGGAGAAATAAGCAGTGGCAGAATTTTTTTTTTTTTTTTTTTTTTAAATGCGTCCTTTCATCCCTGATGGACTTGCTATTCTGGCAAGAAAAAGACTGAGATGGCGAGTGTAATGGCAAATAGAGGTGTGTGAGCAAGTGTGTGTGTGGCTGTGTTTGTGTGTGCAAGTAGCCTAGAGTTCATTTATGAAGTATGCAGAAGCAACGGTGGAAGCTTTTAATTGCAGGGATGAGATTCTGAGGAAATTCAAGGTGCACACAAGATGCTATTTATCAGGGTAAGTTTCTACTCAAAAAGGGAAAGTCTGTCTCAGAGAGAGCGACGACCTCAGTCAGACCCTGTTATTTTCCAACTATGCACTTAAGAAGGTAAAATTGACCATCTGTAGACCTTTAACCGTAGTGTTATCAGTGTACCCCACTTTCTCTAAAGAAATAACACTGATGGCCTCTGTGGCACCATTGGACTGTCATGTTGAACTTTCCCAGAACTTTCCTGAAGCTCCACCTGTAAAGTTTCCCAATAACAAATGTAGGTAAAAACCGCCTACAAAAACATGGTTCCATGAAATAGGCCACTTTCTCTTCTACACAACACTTTTTCCATTCAAAGAGTAAAAACGAAACCGTAATGTCTTCAGTACCGTCTGCTCTTGCCACCCTTTTATGGTTACCTTAACCATATGTTTCATGTGTATTACAACAATATCTGAATGTTATCACTTATCATTTATTGTACAGTTTTTTTGTTTTTTTTGGTCTGTTTGTTTAAAAAATGTCTTTTGTACTTTTTTATGCATATAATCGAAATTATGGAAATGCCATTGAGCCATTATTGTCCACTTTTAATTTGCTTATTATGCTCTTGCTTTCTGCTCTAACGCTTATATGGAAGAATTCAAGGAATTCTTAAATCGTGTCGCGTGCCATGAGAATCACAGCAGCCAGCAGCGTATCCCGCTTCCAGAAGAAAGGTAAACTTGAATGACAGAAAAAGAGAGTTTTCTGAAGAGCAGACTAGTCATCAAGAAGGATCCCAAAAGTAAATGTTTGTTAAGAGAAGATTTGATTGTTTTTTATGGCCACAGTGAAAGTCTTTAGTTGTCTGTAATGGTGTTCTTGGTCAATCACGAAATGCAGCAGCAGCAGCCAAAAAGTTTAGAACAAGCGCATAGAGACAGAGAAAATTATAGAGAAAATTAGTTCTGCGTAAATTCTACGTTTTAAATTGAATGCGACTTCCACAGAAATTGTTTTGTGAATGAGGCCCAAAGTTTGTAGGACCCTTTGTGCCTTATTTTGGAAGAATATAAAGCCATTTGATTCAATTGTATCAGCACTTTGAATGTGTGTGTGTATATATATACCAATACATATTTGTATGAGATTCTGTAGCTATGGAAAATGACTGATTGGTTTTATTGATCACTACCTGCTTTTTGAAAAGGCCTTAATAGCCTTCATTTTGTTATTGTTTTCGACTGCTGTTGCTTCTGAGATTTATTCTTTCTCCCTGCAGTAAGAACAGAGAGTATAGTTGGTGTGATAATATACAACACTCAAACTCATACACCCCAAGCCTTTTCCTTTCATCAGCTGAAATGGGAACACTGTGTGCCTTAATTTCTGTCTGCCCAAAGGATATTTCACTTAGGCCTATTTCCCTCCCGTTTTCACTCTCTTTTGGACGAAATAATCGTGGCTTGCAGAGGAGGAAAGGAATTGAAATGGCAGCTATAACTGAATCTGAGAAGCAATGTTTTTAACAACTGGTTGATGTTAGCATGGACGGAATCGATTACGCTAGTTTGCTAAGTGTTGTACATAGAGTTTAAAGGACACTTTCTGCCCGTTTGTCTTCTTAAGTGCCTTAAAACAGCTTTTCTTTCTTTTTGGTTTCGTGTGTACTGAAAGCTAAAGGAGTTGTTGGCTTTGACGTGGTGTAAATAAGAGCGTTCTGTATTTTATTGCCAGAAGTCTGCTGGCTAAGACAGGAGGTTGGTAATCGCTAGAAGATTGTTTGATGGATTGTTGGTTAACGGATCCGTTTGGTCCGTTTATCAGTTGACAGAAAAATAAAATACGCACAAAAAATAGCGATGGATTTGGTTTGCGCTGATGTTCGTTTTCAAGCTTTAAAATAAAGCCTCACCTGGCGATGGAAGCTCGTCCTGCGCTGGGTAGCTCCGTCCACATTGCTATAGCCTATATTAAATCGGTGGTTCTCAAATGGTTTTGCTTCAGGAGTTTTACAGTGGCGTTTATTGTACAAAAGCCGTTTTCAACACGTGTTTAATCGCGTTATGTGTTGGAAATGACTATGAAATGGCTCCTTTATTTTGCTAATTTTATAGCTGGCATTTTATTCATCTTAAATACTCGTTTTACACTTTTTGTGTAAAATTGAAAATAACGCACAATTAAAAAATGTTTTTTTTTTCTTCTATTTGCTACCTTAATGCCCTTAATTTAATGAGATGTTATAATAATGTTAAATTAATATTAAATAAACAAATTTCCGCAGCCATTAAGTCGCTGTTTAAAACACATTGTGGTGTCTGGGTCATATTATTTTCCCATTCTAAACAGGTCAGAGACACGATTTTTTGGGCTGTGACCCACCAGTTGAGAACCACTGTATTAAATATCTAAAATTTAGTTTTTGGTGATAACGGACGAATTACTTGTTGCGTAAATCCTATCTACTTAGAATGCTGTTTTGGACAGTTTCGTTACTTTTTGGAGGTGCCTAAATATTAGTTATTTGAGACTAGACAAGGTTTAGTGGTCCAGATGACCTTTGACAAATGACTTTTTAATTTCCTGTGCCTGCAAGTGCCAATAAATTAAAACAGGTTAGTTACACCAGCAAACAATGAAATCCCCCCAGTGCCAAAAATTCGTTCATAAACGCACTTGTGGGGACGTCTTCCCACTCACCACTAAACTACGAGTCCTTTAGGGGAAAAAATAACAGCACTTAACACTTCACTTACCTGTTGCTTGCGCGATGACGTGTTTGTAAGGCCTCAAATGCAGTATCTTTGTTTATTTGTTGTATCGTTATATGTTTGCTTCTTTGTTTGTGCACCCAGCATTGTAAATGCTTATTCGTGTACTATGTATCTTATTTTCTCAGTTTCGCACAACTGTAAAATCTGTATGCGTTAATGGATGTCCCACAAATACAGGCTATACACACATCTATATTATATATATATATATATATATATCTATGTATAAAATATAGCTCTCGTTTGTTTTGTATTTGTATTATCAAATGACTTTGTTGTGTCTCTCATTGATATCTTTATATATTATTAAAATGGGGTCGATGACTCAATGGCTTTAGCTGGTTATTTTACTGGACGTCATCTGTGTAAAAGCATAAAACTGGATGAATTATGAACCACATGGGGGCGCTAATGTGTATATTTTGAAT
Source organism: Cirrhinus molitorella (assembly GCA_033026305.1). NCBI lineage: Eukaryota > Metazoa > Chordata > Actinopteri > Cypriniformes > Cyprinidae > Cirrhinus > Cirrhinus molitorella. The sequence continues at coordinate 16,382,297 of CM065121.1, read as the reverse complement.
GTGTGCCAGTATACACTAACCTATTTCATTAATGAATGAAAATTTTAGGAAGGTAAGTTGACATGAGTCTTTCTGTCGTGTTCAACTGGCAGAAAGAGAGTGAAAGAAATAAACGTTGCATATGGGTTTTCTTGTAACTACGCGGTGTGGTTGGCCACAGTTTTATAGGGTGTCCTAGAACAAAATTGGGGAGATATACAATCACTTTCGAATCATCTTTTTTTCATTATGGCCTTTAAATGGATGCGTATAAAACAGATGTGTGCAATGTGGAAGAGCCAGTAGCTTGCATGCATTTAAAGGGATTTTGCTGTGGTCCATAAACAAGTATTATATAATACAGTCATTATAGTCAATAAATGTCGAACAGCCTTATAAAAAGGGTTCCGAACGCGCAGGAAATGATGCGTCATAACAGGAGATTCCAAAAAAGGAGTTAACCCGGGATTTCACCACATCGCAAATTCATTTTTCCCTCTTTGGAAGCAAAGCACGTCAGATGGCAATAAAACGTTTAATAGTGAAGAAAGTTTTTTTTCATCCTATTTAAAATAGAATTCGAATTTGTTAGAGAGTAAGTTTTGTTTTAAAAACTTTTGTTATAAAGAATACGGCTTGTTTAAAAAAAAGCGAATTTAGAGTTCGCGTAATGTATATCTAATTCATATTAATCAGACTCGCCAGCGTTTTTTGGTAACCTACCTTGGGTGCCCAGCATATATCTAATTAATATTTATAATCTAATTCTTCCCCATAATATGATTGGTCTGCTTTACTACAAATCCTCTACGCGTCACGTTTCGTTAGTAATATTCATAAACGAGTAATACTTATTATGAAGTGCGTCGACCAATCACAGGAGACGCAAAGCCTGACGTCCTGTATCCTAGGAGATTTTTCCCCTTTGCCTTTAAGCCGTGGCCTCTGATGCTCTGCGCGCGCTCCTGCGCAAATCTGTGCCGGTTGCCTGGTCAACCAAATGCGCGTGCCCCTGCAAGCTGATGTCGGGGGCGCGCAGTTGGGGGACTTAGTGAAGCAGCTCGGGCAAGAATGAATTAGAGACGAAGCTGGAACAAATTATGACTGCGGATTTGGTTTATTTTGCCTGTTCTGTGTAAATATAGATGGTAGTGTATTGTTTTGTCCATTCATATGACTTTGGAGGGCTGTTTATACAAACTCAGCAGTACTGAGGATGAGGAATATGATGAAGACATGCTGTCACTTCTCATATGAGTGCTGAAGTACATCTGAGGATTTTTTCCAACTCTATTTTGACGTTTATTAGATTGATATTAAATGCAGTTTGAGGCGATTCTGGGTGCCTTTTTGCACAGTTTGTAGCCTATTTATTATAACACTTCGGAGTTTACATTTTTAACACCCATGACCTGCACAAAATAAACAGTTTTTTCTAGTTTAAATGTTTTTGCTTGAGTAAAAAAAAAAAAGATAGTTTTATCTGTGGGTTGAATTTATTGGAGCTGAACAGTTGGACTATACAGGCACCTTAAACATGTATGCCGGACGAAAAAGAAGAAAGCCAGTGCAAAGAACGTAAGTTATCAAAATGAATGTTTGTTTGTGTGTGTGATGAATTTATAAATAGATTGTTAACTGATTTATGTTTTTGTTGTATTTCTCACTCAAAAACTCATTACAGTTTAGTACTGTTCGTCTGACCCAAATCGCATGTGTAATCTGCTCTCTTAGGCCCATCTGTCTGTGGTAAATATTTATATTTACTGTATTTATTCAATTTAAGATCATCAAAGCAAAACTGGTCATAATATTAGAATCCAGTGCTGCAATATTTGTTATATGATGTACGTGCATTGCGATATTACATTTATATACAGTTTTAATGTTAACTTGTAAAAAATGGTTTGTCTTTTCCGTTTCCGTTTTTGATTAAATGAAGCTATAGTGTTCAGAGGACAAAATAAACAGTATATTAAATTACATTCAAAGCCCTAAAATTCAGTTGTGAACACCAATAAAAATATTTTATTTTATATCATTTGTATAGCATGTTATATAATTTGTTATATAATTTTTTTATATTTATGTTTTTTATTTTGCTTAATATTTTATTTAAATCCTTTATTGTGTTTTATTTTGCTTAAAATTAAAATAGAGCAATGTTTTGACGGGAGTTAGAATTAAAATAAACAAATACTAGATTACTTAAATATGCTATTTTTTGTAATTATAAAGCTAATATAATATATCAGCTAATGTAATTATAAAGCTTGTTTTGCATATTACTTTTTATAAATTATTATATTTAGACAGTGTTTTTTTGCGTATAATTGTCACATTTTTATTAGAACACAATTTCTTTTTTCTTTTTTTTTACATAATCTTTCTACATAATAATTAAATGTACATTTCATTAAGATTATCAAATATATATTGGTTTTAAGTGTAGACCAAATAGACATCATAATCTTATATCTTTACATAAACCATTCAGAGCTTATTATAATATTGTTTTCATTATATTTTGTAATTACAATATTTCAACCAGCTACATCTAAAATCACTTTAGTGTCTGTAGTGATTGTTTCTTCACACATTTGTTTTATTATATTTTTTTATTTCTAATACTATCTTAAATTCACTATACAGTAACATTGAATTGTTTTTGCAACAGCTCCAAGGTTAGGGTGGTGACCCAAATTTGTATGCTGTACAAAGGTACACACAAATTTCCTTAAAATCAAACATTGAAATTTATTAGTATTACCGAGAACAGCACAGATGCAACAATATGCAAAATTATTAACATGACAGGCAGAAAAGGAAAGTTGACAACTGACTAAATTTAGCAAAAACAACAGCCTGTGCAAATCAATGTGAGACTTGTGAATGCGGCTTTTGCATTTTCATGCGGTTCGTGATTTTGTCCAAAAAGGCCTTGCTGAATGTGATTTTGTGTTCAGGGTGAAGCAGGCACCAACTGAAGGGGTGAAGTCGAACCCATCCAAGCGTCATCGAGATCGGTTAAACTCTGAGTTGGACCGGTTGGCCAGTCTCCTTCCTTTTCCTGACGAGGTCACGAGCAGCCTAGACAAACTCTCCATCCTGCGGCTGAGTGTCAGTTACCTGCGCGCTAAGAACTTCTTTTCTGGTGAGTTCACATGCAACTCCATGACTTTGTGTGTTTATTGGATATGTTTTTTTTGTCCAGCTAAGATTGACAGCATTATAGTACCGTGTCGTAATGCAGGGTCAGGCGCAATGGTCTGTTCTTTAGACGCAGAGGGAAATATCTTAGGTTTGAGTTATGACAAGGACAAATGAAAATGCAAACAACTTAAAATGCCTTTATTAATTATAAAACATAAACTGCCCTGTTGTACACCTACAACCTGAACAGTTTAGACATAGATACATAAATTAACAAGTAGATAGATAAACAAGCAGATAGACAATAGACAGACAGACAGACAGACAGATAGATAGATAGATAGATAGATAGATAGATAGATAGATAGATAGATAGATAGATAGATAGATAGATAGATAGACAGACAGACAGACAGACAGACAGACAGACGATAAACAAATGATAGACACACCGACAGACAGATGATAGACAGACAGACAGATAGATAGATAGATAGATAGATAGATAGATAGATAGATAGATAGATAGATAGATAGATAGATAGATAGATAGATAGATAGACAGACAGACGGACGATAAACAAATGATAGACACACTGACAGATGATAGACAGATGATAGACAGACAGACAGACAGACAGACAGACAGATAGATAGATAGATAGATAGATAGATAGATAGATAGATAGATAGACAGACGACAGACAGACAGACAGACAGATAGATAGACAGACGACAGACAGAGACAGACAGATAGATAGATAGATAGATAGACAGACAGACAGACAGACAGACAGACAGACGATAAACAAATGATAGACACACCGACAGACAGATGATAGACAGACAGACAGATAGATAGACAGACAGATAGATAGATAGATAGATAGATAGATAGATAGATAGATAGATAGATAGATAGATAGATAGATAGATAGATAGACAGACGGACGATAAACAAATGATAGACACACTGACAGACAGATGATAGACAGACAGACAGACAGACAGACAGACAGATAGATAGATAGATAGATAGATAGATAGATAGATAGATAGATAGATAGATAGACAGACGACAGACAGACGACAGACAGACAGACAGACAGACAGACAGACAGACAGACAGACAGATAGATAGATAGATAGATAGATAGACAGACAGACAGACAGACGGACAGACAGACGATAAACAAATGATAGACACACGGACAGACAGATGATAGACAGACAGATAGATAGATAGACAGACAGACAGACAGAGAGACAGACAGACGATAAACAAATGATAGACACACAGGTAGGCAGATAGATAAATGAACAGATACAGAGACAGCCTGAAAAACAAACATATTGTTAGTAGATTGTTTTTTTTTTTTTAGTTGTTTTTTTTCTTAAATATGTATATCTGTTCCCATATTTACATACTCAAGCTGATTTGAGTTTTTGTTATTTCGCTTGTTAGTTTCACAATGGTGCTGCTCCGTCTCATTCTGCAGTTTCGTTTGTTTGGTTTTGGGATTTAAGTGTAGAAAAGCACTGGCGTCAACACTTTAACCTTCATTTTCTGTATTCACATGCAAACCTTTTGGTCAAATCTCTTGTTACTCGTCCTTCTCTTCCATGACGGGAACAAGAATGCGGCCACACGTTCATGCCAGCGGATTGTGTGATTTCTTTAGAGCACGCATCACTCTTTTCTTTTCCTTCAGACAGCAAATAAACTCAGAGCAAATTTGCGTCTGTAACCGCAGTGTTATTGGATAAATATGTCATTGTCTCTGTGACTCCGGAATGGAGACGGACGTGCTGCGCTGCACTGCGGGAACGGGAACGGGCCTCCTCTGAGGCATGAATAATTAAACATAACGAGCTTAAAGAATTTATAAAATGGAGGGGTGTGTTTATTTAAGGAAGTGGAGTTTAAAATGGCTGTTCAGGTGAACGACGGATTGTGTGTTTGTGAATCATCTTGTGTTGTCCTTTTATACCAATGACTGATTGTTTAATGATTTCATTGATAATTATAGTCATTGCAACATCAGTGATGACATTGTTGATGATATTGCAGAGGTAATTATTAGAGTTGTCATTCAGTTTACTTTCAAATCTCTCAAAATGAACAGACATGTATTATTGTATAATTATAAAATAGTAACTTCAAATTATAATTACAAAAGGATAAAATAGCTACAATATTTTAAATAATATTTGACTTAAACAATTATTTAAATAAATTGCTATTTTTATCTAGCCAGTGAATGCAGTGGATTGAAATTTGACGTACAATTATAAGTCACATTTTTATTAGTATTTATTAATTTATATTAATTATTATTATTTATACAAATGGAATAGATAATTGTATCTGTATATTTAATCATAATTGTAATGAAATACACTAATTATTTATTATTTTATTACCTTTAATGTAGAGTAGACCAAATAGACAAGTGCAGAAAAGTCTCAGATCTCACCTTTTCATAGAATTTATCATAATAATATGTTTAGCATCTGACTCTGGATCAGCGTAAACAACTTCTGAAGGCCTCCCTGGGGAGGGCGAGATGTCGTATGACTGAATGTAGGTCAGTGTTTGCAGCACTTACAATGCCTCAGGAAGCTTTCTGTGTTATCGGAGAGACGGCAACTAAAACAAGACCCCAATTAGACTTGCCCTTCTTACTGCACTTCTTAGTGTTGCTTTTTCCTCGCTCCTTCTGTCTCTATTTATATTCTTCAACTCCGGGTCATGGCACCAGCGGTTACATTCCCGCTCTCTCTTCTATCCTTCAGAGAAACATAACATAATTTGTTATGCGTAAATAAAACATCATTTGTTATGAGTAAACAGAGCAAATCCTCTTTGACTTGTGAATATTAGATTCCAGCTTTCAGTAAAATGTCTGTAAGATTTGGGAAACAGAGCTAAATGCTGGAGTCTGCTATGTCAGTGGTTCTCAATTCCAGTCCTGGGGACCCGCTGCTCTGAACATTTTGCATGTCTTCCTTATTTAACACACCTGATTGAGATCATCAGCTTCTTAGTTCAGTTCATGGATCTCTTTCCTAATGAGCTGATGATCTCAATCAGGTGTGTTAAATAAGGAAGACAAGCAAAATGTGCAGAGCAGGGGGTCCCCAGGACTGGAACTGAGAACCACTGTACTATATAATTCTCTATTTTTCTGTCTTCTCATGAACTGAATTGGCCTCATGCATTAGGAATAGTGATGTTTGGGGATTTTTTTTCTTTCTTTTGCTTAATGCCAGGGAGATTCCGCAGAATAGTTTTGTTTTTGTTTTGTTTTGTTTGATGCCGGGGAGATTTCAACACAAAATGGTTTTGTTTTGTTTGATTCTAGGGAGATTCCAACACAAATTGGCTTTGTTTTGTTTGATGCAGGGGAGATTCCAACACAAATTGGTTTTGTTGTTTTGTTTTATGCCAGGGAGATTTCAACACAAAATGGTTGCTTTGTTTTGGTTCATGCTGGGGAGATTCCAACACAAATTGATTTTGTTTTGTTAGCAGATTCCATCACAAAATGTTTTTGTTTTGTTGTTTTGTTTGATGCCAGGGATATTCCAACACAAAATGATTTTGTTTTGTTTTGTTAGCAGATTCCTACAAAAAAAAAAAAAAGTGTAGTTCTTTTGTTTTGTTTTGTAAGCAGGTTCCATCACAAAATGGTTTCGTTTTGTTGTTTTGTTTTGTTTGATTCCAGGGAGATTACAACACAAAATGATTTTGTTTTGTTTGCAGATTCCTAAAAAAAAAAAACATTTTGTTTTGTTTTGTTAGCAGATTCTATCACAAAATGGTTGTTTTGTTTTGTTTTGTTTTGTTTTGTTTTGTTTGATTTTGGGGAGATTCCAACCCAAAATGGTTTTGTTTTGTTGTTTTGTTTGATGTCGGGAAACTCCAACACAAAATGGTGGTTTTGTTTTGTTGTTTTGTTTGATGCCAGGGAGATTCCAACACAAAATAATTAAGTTTTATTTTGTTAGCAGATTATTACACAACATGATTTTGTTTTGTTAGCAGATTCTAACACAAAATGGTTTTGTTTTGTCATTTTGTTTGATGCTGGGGAGATTTTAAAACAAAATGGTTTTGTTTGATGTTGGGGAGATTTTAACGCTAAATCATTTTGTTCCCCCTCAGTCGTTCACTACGACGTTACGTCGGGTGACGTATTGGGGATCCGTTACAGATGTAACATAGACGTTTTATTTTGTTAGCAGATTCCAACCCCAAATGATTTTTTTTTGTTGTTTTGTTTTGTTTTCTTTAATGTTGGGAGACTCCAACAAAAAATGGTGGTTGTGTTTTTTTTTGTTTTTGTTTGATGCCAGGGAGATTCCAACACAAAATAATTTTGTTTTGTTTTCTTAGCAGATTCTTACACAAAATGGTTTTGTTTTGTTAGCAGATTCCAACGCAAAATGGTTTTGTTTTGTTGTTTTGTTTTGTTTGATGTTGGGAAGATTCCAACACAAAATGATTTTGTTCCCCCTTAGTCGTTCACTACGATTTTTGTTTGTTGCTTTAAAATTTTGTTTCCAATATATCAAAATGTAATTTTTCTATACCGTTTTTCGCATTGTTTTGCCTATTTTTATGGTTAGGCTATTTTTCAATGCCATTTTCTCACAACTGCAAGATACAAGCTCGCAATTCTGACTTTTTTTCTCAAAATTGTAAGATAAAAAGTCGCAATTGCAAGTTATAAAGTCAGAATTGTGTGATATAAACTTGCAATTTTGTGAACACCAGTATTTTTTTCTCCTCAGAAATGAGTTTATATCTCAATTCCAAGGAAAAAACGCAAAACATGCCAAAAAAAAAAAAAAACGGTATAGAAAATTTGATATAGAAATATCTGATATATTGGAAACTAAAATTTAAAGCAACAAACAAAAAACGTAGTGAACGACTGAGGGGGAACAAAATCATTTTGTGTTGGAATCTCCCCAAAATCAAACAAAACAACAAAACAAAAACATTTTGTGTTGGAAACTGCAAAACAAAACCAAACCATTTTCTGTAATAATCTGCTAACAAAACAAATCAAAATCATTTTTGTGTTGGAGTCTCCCCAGCATCAAACAAAACAAAACAAATCAAAACCATTTTGTTTTGGAAACTGCTAACAAAACAAAACCATTTTTTGTAATAATCTGCTAACAAAACAAATCAAAATCATTTTTGTGTTGGAGTCTCCCCAGCATCAAACAAAACAACAAAGCAAAATGAATCAAAACCATTTTGTTTTTGAATCTGCTAACAAAACAAAATTTTTTGTAATATTCTGCTAACAAAACAATACAAAACCATTTTGGGTTGGAATCTCCCCAACATTAAACAAAACAAAACCATTTGCAAGGTTCCCACTCTAAGCCAAATGTCAAATTCCCTGACTTTTCCTTGACTTTCACTGACTAAAAAGCTGATTTTGTTAGCAGTTTCCAAAACAAAATGGTTTTGATTTGTTTTGCTTTGTTGTTTTGTTTGATGCTGGAGAGATTCCAACACAAATGGTTTTGTTTTTTGTATTGTTAGCAGATTCCAACATGATTCCAATGGTGATTGTTGCAAGTTTTTTTTGTCAAAAATATTATATGAATAAATATATACTATATTGTATATATATTTATATACAATATATTATTTTATCATTAGAAACTATATATATATATATGTGTGTGTGTGTGTGTGTGTGTGTATGTTATATTTTATTTTAATATTTTTATTCACATTTTTATTTTAATCACAATGATTTTTTTATATATTGTTTATATATTATTGTTTATATATTATATATATTATATATTGTTTTGTTTTGCAAACTAATGGGTTTAAAGTATATATTGTGAATAAATATTTTTAAATAAATAAATAAAGAGTGCATTTTTTTAGCGAATGGACATGCCCCTGAAAGCCTAAATCTGAGGCCACATTGGGATTTTTCTACCCATTTTTTGTGATTGTTTGTATTGCCAGGTTAACACAGGGCAATCCTTAATCTTTCAATGCATGCTGGATACCTACGAATTAGGATTGAGAACCAGATGGCACCACAAGAGCTCTTCATTTTGATCAACTTTAGCCACTGAGAACAGTTTTTTTTTTTACCTTCTCTTTCTGCTTGTTTCTTTATCTCTCCTAAGGTTCTAAGCATTTTTAAATAATCCTACTTTTAATTCCATGCTGTGTAAAAAAGAAAAGCAATATGCATTGGGTATGATTTAGCTCGGATGTTACATTACTCTCCAGTTTTGATTGATTTGTGAAATAAATCAGCGTGCAAAACTACCGAAATGCAACACAGGCACATTAAAACCAAGCTTTGCATATCATATGGCAGTAAAAATGTGTCAGTATGATTTTGGCCACATTGAGGAGTATAAAAAGACCCAATTTGCTACTAAAAGGTGCCTCTGTCTGGTTTGTCTTGGAAGAGTTTTGCCAAGGCATCATGGGAAGTCTGACTCATTCGAAGGCAAAGGAGATGAGCGAGCGAGGCATTAATTACGCCATGATGGATAGTGGATTGTGAACACCATCTTGGCAGGTCTGCTGATTTATGGAAAGCTTATGGTTATGACATTTATTAAACACACAAATAAAAAGCCGCCGATGTCTTGCCAGCATTCATTAGTCGAGCGCCGATTAGAATGATTCATTATGTCATGAGACGCTTTCACGGAGTCAGACGCCTGTGGTTTGTTTAGTTTGATGCCACAACAATGTCGTGTTGTTTTAATTTTTGGCTTAAAATACACGTAGACATAAACAGTGCTGTAATTGTTTATGTATTAAAGGGATTATCACATTTACGCGGATGGTTCCGATTCTTATTTTTCGTTTAGTTCTAGTTCTCGTCATCTGAAATCACAATATTGAGCTTGTTAACTCTCAAAGGGAAATGTATCCAAATATAAGTGTTTTTATTGATTTCGTGGCATTTTCGTTTACACAGTAGCCCATTTTTGGGGCTGAATGAGCAAATTATGATCATCATCATCATATAGTTGAGTTTGGAAGTGACTTGAGTGACTTGCTGGCATTTCTGTAAGTAAACAGCGGCTGCTATGAAGTTATATTTCTCTGAAACTAGTAAATAGTCTGTTCTTTCTCAGTAAAGTAATCAGCTAAAACGAAAAGGGATGTTTAGAATAAGACAGAAATCCCTGCTAAGCGTAAACATTATTCCAGTCTGGCCAGTGTATTAGCACAATTAGCATCCTGCTTTACAAGATCTCTGCTCTAATCACCAGCCACCCTGCCAAAACCAGCCTCTGATCGCTTTTTCCACGAAATGTCCGCTGCACATATCACTTCTGGACTTCTGCAGCAGAAGCTTTTTTCCCTGCCTTGAAAACATAAGAAATTCCGGAAAGTTATATAATGGTACCTTCCAAACGTCAGTTGCAGCAGCATTTTTTATTACAAGCCTGAATTTTAAATAAGTAAAATCAGATATTCTAGGAATTATTAGGAAATGTGGGACAAATATAAAAAATTTACATTTTTGAAAAAAAATGTGGGACAAATATGAAAAATTTAAAATAGAGTTGTCAGTTGATTTAAAAATTAATACATTTTAAAGCTGGATTATGTATTTATTTATTTATTTATTTATTTATTTCAGTGACTGTTTTTGGATGATTTTCTGACTTTATGTATTTATTTTTGTCCATGAGGGTATTTTCTGTACTCATGATGTGTTATTTATAAGGTCTCGTGCCATCAAGCCCGAAGCTTTCTTGAATTGACTGAATTGGCACACTTTTTCCTCATTGTCCTATTGTATTCCCTTTTGTCGCCGTTTGCTAGGCGCCCCATTCATACAATAGCCAGACTTTCCTTCACTGTGAGAGACAAGGTAGACCGACCCTCTTCACTTCAAGAAAGTGTGGCGGTTTCCTTTCACAGTGGTGGTCCGCTGTGATGCCTTTTTAGGTGGGTCTTTATCTGGGATTAGTGTTTGTGTGTCAGGAAACGCTCTGCTGTTCACCAAAACACACTTGCGTTGACCCTTTGGGGCCCTTAAGCTACTAAAAGGGTGAATTGCACAAAGAGAACAGCAAACAAAGCTGGGTTTGTTCAGAGACGGTCGAGTTTAACCTCTCAGAATAGCTTGATTGACATGCTGGTGTTAAGAGGTTCTAGAGTTAAAAGGTGTGAGACTCATTTGTCTTTTCAATTGGATTTACTGACCTCAGGTCAGCCTTATGATCTGTGTGGATACGTGCACTGGAAACAAATAATGTGGATATATTTTATACTTTTATATTTTATATTTATTACTTTTATCAGACTGTCTCTCTATCTGTCTGTCTGTCTGTCTGTCTGTCTATCTATCTATCTATCTATCATCTCTCTGTCTGTCTGTTCATCTGTCTATCTGTCTATCTATCTATCATCTATCTATCTATCTATCTATCTTTCTTTCTTTCTATCTTTCTATCTATCTGTCTGTCTGTCATCTGTCTGTCTGCCTATCTATCTATCTATCTATCTATCTATCTATCTATCTATCTATCTATCTATCTATCTATCTATCACCTCTCTGTCTGTCTCATCTATCTATCTATCTATCTATCTATCTGTCTGTCTGTCTGTCTGTCTGTCTGTCTGTCTATCTATCTATCTATCTATCTATCTATCACCTCTCTGTCTGTCTCATCTATCTATCTATCTATCTGTCTGTCTGTCTGTCTGTCTGTCTGTCTGTCTGTCTATCTATCTATCTATCTATCATCTCTCTGTCTGTCTGTTCATCTGTCTATCTGTCTATCTATCTATCATCTATCTATCTATCTATCTATCTTTCTTTCTTTCTATCTTTCTATCTATCTATCTGTCTGTCATCTGTCTGTCTGCCTATCTATCTATCTATCTATCTATCTATCTATCTATCTATCTATCTATCTATCTATCTATCTATCTATCTATCTATCACCTCTCTGTCTGTCTCATCTATCTATCTATCTATCTATCTATCTATCTGTCTGTCTGTCTGTCTGT